>VTPC01003716.1:10599-90857 GCA_011009095.1 Ignelater luminosus
GTATGAAATTATTAATGGTTTAAGTTTTCTAATTCAACATTATAAAATACTTTTGCCTTAAAAACTGCAAATACTTTTAGAAAAAGATTGTTATGTAAGCTGTCAATAACTAAATTAATTTAACATTTTGATTTAGAACATCCATTATATGGGCAATTAATGTTAGGAAATGTCATACATTGTAAAATTTATCAAGGTTGCCTTTGTAAAACAACAAAAAACAACAATATTAATTAACATTATTAAATTAATAGTTTGCAATATACTCAAGAGCTAATTAATTATTTCAGTACATAGTTTCAGAAGTCCTTGATACAATAATTATACTTTGGCCTAACATACTTTTGTTACATATTTAAAATACAACCAAAAACGATCTAAATTTTTAATAAAAATAAAACTTGAAATCAAGACATCTCATAACATACAGAGAGTTTTTTATAAGACTTATCTTAATGAATGTCTGAAATGGATTGTTATAAATGCCCATTTAAAGAAAATGATTTATGAATAGCCTAGAATTAAAGATAAAAAAAGGAATCGGGGCACGCGGAACTCTTTTTTATTAACGAAAAAGTATACACAAAATGTCAAATCTGATTTAATATAAAATCGATGAATGGGATTCGTTTTATCTCCAAAATTTTATTTGTTAGAACTGAAAATGTTTTCTATGATAGGAGTGACAAAGCGTATAACAATCTTTTTATGGTCAATTTTTTTTAAAAACGTGACCCAAATACATTTTATACGAAGAAAAAGCTTGGAAACACTAATTATTGCTATTAAATCGTGACCTAACGGTTCAATAGGTTTCAGTTCTATTACAGTTTAGAATTCACTAATTTTAGAATTATAAAATTCTTATTTAACATATCTACCGGCAGATATATGGGCTGAACTGAAGATACACAAGTTTCTTCAAAATGCTTTAAAAAAGGAAAAGGAAACGAAAACGGAAATTACTTTTGATAGAAAAACGTAAGATTCCACTTACCTTCGTCCGTGAGATGGTGATTCAGTTTGATTGTCATGAAAAGAGTGTCTTCTATAATCCTTACGTTTTTTCTTACGTAATCCTTTACCTTCGCTGTGATACGAAGGATTATTTCTAGAAAGAGAAGCTGTACCAGTAGCATTTGATACTGGTTGAGCATCGGGAGTTGGGTTCGATTTATGTCCAGTACGTAGTTCTCTTAACCATTTTGTCAACATTCCGCCACCGCTTCCTGTAGACGAAGGAGCATCTAATTCACTTTTCGGCCTATAAAAAAACAATAAATTAGATTATTTTGGTAATATATAACAAACCTAATGTAAACTAAAGGAAGATTGCATTACAGGTATCGGATCTCAGATTTCTTTTGCGCTGTTAGAGTAAAAGTAAGAATCAACTGCCAAACAGTTTGTTGATTTACGGGAATATTAAGCATGACCCTTCAAAAGATTTTTAAGAAGAACACATAGAGTTGCTCTCGAAGTAATTATCTTTTAAGTTAGTAATTCAGAGACCATAGGAAGAGTTTCCAAGAGCAAAACCAATTTTGAAAAGTACGGAGGAGGATGATGCCTAGTTTAGTAAAATAGGAAGAGAGATAGAAGAAATGGTTGTTACAACCAGATGGTTAAACCTTAGTGACATCTTCAGTCAATAATCTGTCGGAGTTAGTGAATCTTGAGTCTCTGTACGGTATTTGTGCAATTGTCTTGTTACTCTTCTAAGTATGCAAAAACCATTCTTTTAAATTTGTTTTACTTGTTAATTACTTCTGTATTTCTAACGTTTATAAAAGTGAAACATGAGATACGAAAAATTGAAGTATCCAGTATTTGCAATCAGCATCGATACCGATATCTGTATTTAGCAGTTGTGGCATTGAGGAAAGATTAGGGAAATTAGAAAAATTCAACACCGTAGATAAGGAATGGATTGCAGTGAAGGAGTCATCAAACATACAAACAAAAATGGATAACCCAAGAAATTCTTGATTTGATGGAAGTAAGAAGTCAGTACAAAGAAAAAGACAAAGAGAAGTACAAACAAGTAGATCGCCAGATAAAATATAAAATAATCGAAACTAAAGAGAGCTGTTGAGAAATGGAAGAGTTAGATAGAAGGTATGATTCATTTGCACTTCACAAGAAAATCAAGGAAGTAACAGGAATGGACAGAAAGAGTAACTCTGATCTAATTAACGACAAATATGAAAATCCTCTTCTAGACACAGCTGATAAACTCAAGAGGTGGGAAGAATATATAACAAATCTGTTCTAAGATCAACGCCGGGACATAGAAGTAAACAACACAGCAAAAGGACCTTCAATTACAAAAAGTGAAGTAGAATATGCCATTCGATGTACAAAAGATAAAAACGCTCCAGGTCCCAATGGCATTATAGTCAAACTGCTCAAACTTATAAATGAAAAACATAAACAAATTCTAGTAGACTTATTGACTACGAGAAGGCCTTCGACAAGGTTCGACATGAGCAGTTAATCTCACTCTTGAAAGAAAGCAGATTGGATCAACAAGATATCCATTCAAAATTTGTACTGGCATCAAACAGCTGCAGTGAAAATTGGTGTTGAAGCATCTGACTGGGTCGAAATCAAGAAAGGAGTCAGACAAGGCTGTATCTTATCGCCCCTATTATTCAACTACTACTCTGAAGCAATCTTTAAGAAGACTCTCTAACTGCAACGCTAGCATTTCAATAAATAGAAGGATAATTAACAACGTTAGATACGCTAACGATACACTAGTTATGACAGACAACATTGAGGTACTCCAGACTTTTTTACAGGAGATTAATAACGTCAGCAATGAATACAGCCGAAAGATGAATTTCAAAAAGACAAAGTACTTGGTGATCAGCAAAAAACCCAAAAACCCAAAAACCCAAAAACGACACAAACATACTATACATAAATTCAGAGAAAATTGAGAGTTTCCAAATGCAGATACTTGGGGACTTGGGTAAATGAAAAACATGACCAGTCACAAGAAAGAAGAACAAGAATGGAACTAGCTAGAACTGCATTTCTCAAAATGAAGCAGCTGCACTGTTGTCGCCATCTCAACATCAACATCAGATGTTACGTATTATCAGTTCTGTTATATGGATCGGAGGCATGGACACTTAACAAGGATATGATGAAGAAGTTGGAAGCCTTTGAGTTGTGGATATTAAAAATATCCTGGATCCAACGTGTTACAAACGAAGAGGTTATGCAAATGGTAAACAAACAAAAAGAAATTTTGAACAGCATTAAGATCAGTAAATTAAAATATTTTGGACATGATACGAGATATTAAGACTAATAATACAAGGAAAAATTGAAGGTAAACGCTCAATAGGACCACGAAGAACTTCATAGCTGAAGAATTTAAGAAAGTGGTTGGGTTGTACTTCTCTATAGCTTTTTAGAGCTGCAGTATCCAAGACCAGAATAGTCTTAATGATAGCCAACCTCTGTAGAAAGACAGCAGCTTAAGAAGAAGAAGAAGAAGAAGAAGAAAAAGCAGTTTTAGATTGTAACTTCAGGATTGTTATGCCTTTATCAGCAAGATACAGTCTATGGTAGTGTCCTATAGACTATGCAGTCCAAAGCTGCGATTTTGCATAGTTGCTGAGTAGAATTATTGACATGGACATAATAAGGCTTGGATCTTCATTTTTATAGAAATTCTACATCAGTAATATTTTCAGTAAGTCAATCATTTTTTCTAAACATATCTTTAGTCAAAAGTGTCCTTGATTGAATTGCATTCAGTTTCGATTTCTTGTTTATCAAATAAATGCTCAAAACCATTAAAACTAACTAGATGCTATTTTTGATTAGAAAATATGACTACACCTTTTGATGATTACTGTACCGAAGAGTACATTTTTGGTGTTTGAAAGACGGCTGCAAATATCATTGGTGCAAGAGATTTGTATTTAAGTGTTTGTTGTTGATTTCGACAAGTTCTAGCTTTTGCAGTCTAACTTAAGTTTGAGCATATTCAGATCAATTTACATGCATCTGATTTGTTTATATACATAGCTTAGAAGTAAATAATAATAAAACCATTTATGAGGAACCCACGTCCTCCTTGTTCTTATGGCCTACTTTCTTCATTTCTCTGTTGTAATCACTTGCAAGAGGCTACTTATAAAAAGCAAATAAATGCAATTTTGGTCGCTATTTTGAAAGCAAGAATCATGTTAATACATGTAAGACGACTAGGAAAGATGTACAGTATGCTGGTTTTTGTAGTTTACTTACCTCATATTATTTATCTACAAGGGCCTACTTATAGAAAACGAATAGTCAATTCTAACCGCTATTTCCAAAGCAAGAAGTATATACGAGGTCTGTTCAAAAAGTATCGCGAATTTTGAATTTCCGCGGGTTACGTATATTCGATTTTCGATTTTTTTGTAGCGTTATGTTGGTACTCATGTCCCTCACTTATGCCGACAAGTTCGGCCATTTTGAATGTTCAGTTAATTTTTGACAGCTGTTTTGCTTGAACGTGTTTTGGCTCGTCTTCGATTTTTGCCTATTCCAAAAAATGGATCAAAGAGTCTGTATCAAATTTTGTGTGAAAAACAAAATTAAGTGCGCGGACGCATTCTGAATGTTGACTGTGGCATATGGTGAAGCTACCTTGGACCGAAGCAACGTTTATCGGTGGTACAAAATGTTCTCAGAGGGCCGAGAAGATATGAACGACGAAGAGCGTGCTTTTGGTTTTGCTTACAGTTTTCTTCGATTGCAGGGGCGTGGTGCATCATGAGTTCTTGCCACAGGGTAGAACGGTCAATAAGGAATACTACCTGCAAGTTATGCGCAATTTGCGCGAAGCAATCCGCCAGAAACGCCCGGATTTGTGGAAGAACAAAAATTGGCTTTTGCACCATGATAACGCCCCTGCTCACACATCGTTGCTTGTGCGCGAATTTTTGGCCAAAAACAACACACTAATGATGCCGCAGCCACCGTATTCTTCAGACCTGACCCCCTGTGACTTTTTCTTGTTCCCGAAACTGAAGAGGCCCATGAAAGGACGACGCTACGCTACGATTGAGGAGATAAAGACGGCATCGAAGAAGGAGCTGAACAAGATCACAAAAAATGATTTTTTGAAGTGCTTCCAGGATTGGAAAAAACGTTGGCAGAAGTGTATAATATCTGATGGGGATTACTTTGAAGGGGACAAAATAGATATTCATGAATAAATAAATAATTTTTGAAAAAACACAAATTTCGCGATACTTTTTGAACAGACCTCGTATGTGAAATACATAACTACGGGCATAACACATGAAGATTACATTTCAGCAACAATAGAAAATGTTATTTCTCAATCGCTTTTAGATACTGAAAGTTCTTCAGAGGAAGATAAACACAATAACTCAGGCGTTACTTGGGGTTCAGTCACAGGAAACCATTTGAAAGGTGTTACAATCTTAAATATCAATCATGGTATTAAACCCGAATTACTTGACATGTATGAGAAGGAACCGTATGATGTTTTTAATTTGTTTGTTGGTGAAGACATTTTGGACTTAATTGTAATCGAAACCAATCGTTATGCTAAGCCAATATCTGATAATGAGACTTGCTACCAAAATCAAGAGCCAATAACTGGAAAGATACGAATACTGAAGAGATTAGTCAATTTCTAGGCATTGTTCTCTTTTCTTCGCAGTGGTCAAACAACCGTCTGTATAAAAATGGGATCAAAGACATTATATCTCACAATTGTTTCAAACTAATCCTACGGAGAAGTAGCCAACCGAGACAATCCAAATAGCTGAACTTACATGCTAAAACTAGCTCCTGGTTTACCAGGCCATCTACTACACGACTGTAATGCAAACATAGCGACAACCAGAAGCTAATAAGCAGCACGCGGCTTCAGAGAACTTTTCATCATGAGATGCTATGGTGCATCACACGGCCCAACAAATATGAAGGAATGAGATGCACAGTATCTTCACAAGACAGTTAACGTGAAGGGTGTATTCAGTAATCGGATTTTAAATTTTTTTTTATGGTCAATGTGTTTACTTTGCTACTGAACATTGGACGTAATGAAGTAACTTAAGACAAGAACTAACCAGTCTCAATGCTGGTTTGATCTCTCCCGTCTCCGACATATAGAGCTAGTCGTTCGGTAGTTTCTTTTTTCTAGATATGAGGAACTAAGGTCACATGACTTGTTTTTTCCTGTACCACACATTGCAGTTAAATGTGAATCTTATAAAAAAAATTATAAAATAAGATTGAATCACAATACCATTGATTTTGGAAGAATTATTTGCGAATAATTTTAAAAACGTTTTTTGTTGTTGAACAGAACTTACGAAATTAAGAAATTGAAGCAATAAAGTTTTATTTTTAACAATAAGTGTTACTTTAAACACCAAAGATAATTATTTAATTAAAAGATAATTAGAATTTCTTGTGTTGTTACATTTTCAAATTGATTCATTCCCTTTCGATATTATAACTCATAAGTCACAATATTTTAATTAAGCTCTAATTTATATAGATACAGTTTAACTTATTGCTTGTTTATTATTTAAAAAAGTAAACAAATTTATTCGTTATTAAAAGTGCCTTGAACTTCGATAATGAACTTGATGAGTTACAAGTTTCCAAACGAACAATATCGATGTTCTAACAACAAGACGTATTGCATTATTATTATTGCACGCGAAATCCTTACAGCGATGTGCGGTTTACTTTATATTTCTAATAACTAATAAAGTACAACTTGACCTTACCCTTCTAAAAGAGAAAGAGAAAAGAATTGTGTAAAAAAATTGGGTTCATGGTTATAACCTAGGAAGAAGCAAATAAACTTAAGACGCATCCATAACAATATCCTAGAGTTCATAAAGCCTTTCTACATAAATCACTCGAGCGTTATATGAGATCAAAATACTGTGTAAATTAGTCTGATTTATTGTGTACATCAACTCAGAGTGTAGAATGTTTTTTTTATGCTTAGGTGCGTAAATGAAGAATTTATTGTGGAGTTTTTTGTCTCTTCTTTTCTAAATTTATTTTTAGTTTTTAGGTAATTAGGTTTGCTGGTTTTCAAGAAAGTTTTTCTGTTTGTGTGGCTGAACATCAATAAGTTAAAGTACTGTAGTCTTAAAGATCTTAAAAACTTATTTTTTTCTTTGATATTTTTAACTGTAAACACAAAATTAAGTAATTAAGTTAGCTTGGAATGTATTATTATTATAAAATTTAAACAAATTTACAATCTTAAATAATCTTTCAGCTGAGATCTTTTAAGAAAATTTATTTAATCGTAGCTGCAAACCTATGGTATATAAGTGAAATGGATAGAAATGTAAACTATAGTAGGATGGAAGGGCGCCAGGACCTGCTTGGTGTAGTTCTCCAGTCGGATACACCAGGAAGGAGAATTTCTCTTATTTGTGAGCTAACACTACGTCGTCAAAAAATCTGACGTAGTACAATAATTAGAAACAAATCTATGTTTTTGCAACACAATACAATTTTTTACTTTCTTCTATAATATAATTACGTAAAGATTAAAACTGATTAAATTTTAATTAGCTAAAGATCTATATCTGGAAAATTATATTTACGTCAACGATTTGGATGATCGCATCTTTTCCAAAAAAAGAGTCATGCAATCAAAAATAACAACAAAGAAATCACAATAATAAAATATTCAACGCTTATTTGTTTCATGACAGTTACATCAATACACATGTCAAAACAATGCATTTGCAACGTAAAGTTTATAAAAATTACCAGCAAGGACGACGTGATCAAAGATGCGGTACTTAAAGTATTAATATTGCAATGTCAATTACAATAAAACCTACAGTCTTGTTAATAATAATAGTAGTTATAATGAAGGTTTATTTGATTATGCAAATTAGTAAGAAAAAAAAGAATAGAGTTATGGATGTATAATATTTAATATAATTAACGATTGTTTTCTTCCAGTCAAATTTTTATTGTTAGTTATAACTTTTCAAATTCGCCTTGTGTGGTCACGCAAACTGCAACCACCCTCCATTTTGTAAATAGAGCAGAAAGCAGTTAAATTGAATTCATCAAATTTTTCATGCTTGTTTCAGTTGGAAACAATATGAAAATTGAGTAGCTAGTAAAATGTGGGTTAGCACAGTTCGCATTATTATATCCAAAACGATTTAAACATTTACACAAAAATTTCAACAACTTATTTGATAAAAAACAGACGTATAAACAAAACTTTTCTATTATAAAATCTAAATTATAGTAACTCTTTCGAAGAAAATTCAATCATGTGCTCATCAATCATCATATAAAGAAGGTAAACATATTCAATGTATGTTCCCAAATTTTTTGTTATGTAAACTGAATTTGTATCAGTTTTTCCATATTAATGCTTTCAAGCGTTGTCCAATTATTGATATTAAAAGTGGAAGAATTTTGAAAACAACAGAAAGAAATTTAGTACTTTAATATATTTATATTGATTATTCGTAATATACAGATAAGATAAGATACGTCACTTTGGAGAACAATAAATAAATAAATAAGCAAATAAATAATAAATTTTAAACATAAAACGCCGACGTAAACCACTAACCGCAAAAGCTAATTATTTAAATACTATAAATTGCTGGGTTTCAAGTGATGTGGAGAATTTACCTCACGAAGAAAACTGTCTAGTAACTATGAAGCACATGCGTAAGAATCCTAAATTACACTTGATGTAAGTAATCCTTAGAAATGTTAATCATTAATTTCAAGACAATTGACAATTTGTGGTAGAACTTAATAGATGTTATAGATGCTACCGCAAGTTGGATAGAATATTACAGCTGCTACTGTTGTGTGGGCTGTATGACGCTTACCAATTCCTTTGAGATGATCAGTACTACAAACAAGAAGACTAAACTAAAAACCTACAGATTTCCAAGCTCATATTAAAGAGAACATAAATCAACAAATATATAATTGAAGCAAAATACAAATTTGCTTACTGCTCATGAGAAAGTTAAAGTAACCAATTAATATAGAATCGATGCGTGCTTCCTGACTTAATTAACAAAGCCAGTGTTAAATATTTGGGCCACAGACGATAAATTGGAATGGGTTCATTTATTTACATTTTTCCTTCCACCAACAACAGGTCACAGTCTAAGCGAACGACTGCATGTTGACTAAGACATTGCGCTTATGGTGTAACTAACTAATTCCTTCTAGCTACCTCCTTCTTTAATCTTGGACGCACCTCACCTTCGACACTGTTAGCTTGTTAACAAAGTATATGAAGTATACGCTATGCGAGATCCATTTCAATTTATCGTCTGATTTGAGCACTATCGGAGTACGTGAAAATAGTCAATTATCGCTCATATTTGGTGCCGTTCGACTGATTATCGTTGACAAAGTTGTTGGTAGCAGTTAATGGTGATACAAAACGATTCTTTGCAGAACCTCACAACCACACACGCAGATTACAATGGGTTTGGCAGGAAAAGTACTTTGATGACCGCAAACTTTTTCCCAAGGAATGGACGGACGTTGGGCTACAATGAGGATAAAATGCTGTAGCCCTCATCACAAACTGAATGCGGACTGTAGCGAGAAATGGAAGGTCTCCACATTGATTAAATTCGACAGGGCTTCCGGAGGAAAGAAGGGACACCGCAACAGAAGAATGCCCACTACCGATGTCAAGATCTCATAAATTAGGTATGTCGCTTTAAAGCCAAAACCTCCATTGGTACCATTAAATGATTTTGTCAATTTTACTTAACAGATTTTGTTGTATATAGAACAAACTCGTACAGGTACATAACAATTCTTACTCATATATACACAATATTGTGTAAGTGTAGTATATCATCACCATTGAGATCCAAAAAACTTCAAGAAATGTGAGATCGGTTAAATTAGAAAAATCTATCCATTTTGGAAATCTACTTATTGATTGTTTGTTTTTTCAAAAAAAATTGACGGCATTCAAAACACCGCCCATCACTTACTTCATATTCTCATAGATTACTGTAATCAGATTAACGTATACAGGTACTTACATTTATAATATTTTTTAATTACATTTTCAGGACAAACTTTATCTACAAAATATAATTTTTCTCATCTATTTTGAAAATCCTAAACGCAATTAATATTAATAAGTGCCTAATTATCTAGACTTTAGACAAAGTAATGTGTGTACTATTATTAATTTATTTTTGGTAAAATGATTTCAAATATTAAAACCCTTACTATATTTAACAGTTTAGTCTTCTTTTTCTATTGAAATTGCCTTTTAAAGCAGTCAGACACCAGACAATTTATTGCTTACAGTGGGGTGAGGTGACTTCTTCTTAATACCGTAGTTTCTCCTTCTAGCTTGCAATTCCTCCTTTCAGCTATCCAATCAGAGGTCGTGTGACCAAGAGAATCTTCTTCATCATGAAGGGTGCTGCTGTTTAAGAGCTTCAACTCTTTTGAAGTTAGAAAGATTTTTACCGACGTCCAAGCGTGACCTGTGCGGTTCTCGTATCTCGTACTTAAATAAGAATTTCTTTGTAGAAATTATCAAATTGAGACACCGTCTTTTTGAAAAAAAAAACGTGGTTTATTTCGTTGTCAACCCCTTGTGTACTTTTCGTATGGTCTCGCTTCTTTGAAGGAAAGACTGCAGCGTGGTAAATCACAGCCGCAAAAAACTGCTCTAGAATACTTAATTCCCTGATCATCAAGAAGACTTTAATTTATCTAGCAACTGCAGCTCATTTTGGACGTTTGTAGTACGGATAATTTTACCTGCAGTAGTCCCTCACTTTCGAACTCCGCCCACAAGAAGATTATCTGGGCAATTCTGACTTTGCCCGTCAGTATGAACCAAATCACTTACTGTATCGATGCGTAGATCAAGCTCCCCTCCCCCATGACCTCCTACAGTGAACTATAAGCAGCTAAAGTGTTCACAGCGGGATTTCTTTAAATATATTACCAGTAATATACGTGTTTAGTGTGATGTCACACGGCCTGATTGATTCTAAACGAATTTGGTTGCTAGGATGTAACTAACGTAGTTATTGGTTAACATACACAACGTGGGCTGTCCGTAACTACCGTTGCGAAGAGACTAGTTTTGTTTGGAATCAATATTTGAATTTTTGTTTCTCGTGTCGTCATCTTAAACCATTTGTGCGCGTACCGTATTAAATTTTTTAGTGAGTGCATGGAATAAGATCTCTTGCAAGACTATCTCAGCGCTGAACAGTTTCATTGTTTATCCTATCTTTATTTTTTTTTCATTTTCAACATTTTAAGTTAGAGAATCGTATTTTGATTTGTTTAACGCACAAAGACGATCCATAATTTTGAAAGGTCCGAGGGATAACATACATCTCGTTATTGCAGATATATCTTGTTGTTTCTCTCTAAGTAAATATTAAACATTAACTTTAGTGTTGGTTGCACTAAGTTTAGAAGATAAATTCCCCATTCTGCTAATAAGGAACATTAGGTAAACAATTATATTTGACTGTTCTGTACCACGGTTCTCCAGTGAATGCTACAGCTATTATAACGAACTATTTTATTATTTTGTTTTCAATATACTTGTTAATTTATGTTAGATGTTTTTGATTGAAGTAATTACAGTTACATAAGACAAATGTTGTGCCAGCGGCGAATCTCCTTGCTCTCAATTGCTACAAAATACCTAATACTAAAGAAAGCTTTAATGTACCGTATGTACCTCTTAACCTCACCTTATTAAGCAAGGATCTTCTCAATTTACTGAGGTAGCAATGGTATTTATGGCGAAGTCTTGTCACAGTGAACGGTTTTTATTGTCATTGGCGCCCATTGGTTTTGGAATTTGCTTTGCTTTGTCACTTGAAATTCTGCAACATCTAACTTTATTCACCCATCTCCAACCCTCCGAGCCGGCCAAGTGGCACATTAGTTATACGTTGACGGTAAGTTATCGTACTCGGACCACTAAATTACGTTTCTTTCGTAACAACTTACATAGAAAAAGCTTTTTTATAGGTTTCGTCCACTAACGCAAGTTGGCAGCTTTGGAAAGTAAGTTAGGAAGTTGTAAGTATTATTTTCATAAATTGATACTAAATTATATTACAACTGCTATAACAGAACTCATAAGATTTACATTGCCAAGTTGTAAAAGCGATCTTCTGCCGAGAAGGTTTCAAACCAAATTGTGGCCCTCTCAAACAAGCTAAAGAACAAAATAAAAATGAAGAAAATGCAACAGAATTAATCCTAAAACTTATCTTGATACAATAAATGAAAAAAGACCAAATTTACCAAAAACTAATTACCTACGGAATTCGAGCTTTTTCAAATTTCTATAGACTGTAAGTATCATCAAAAATGTGATAGAGACGGACACACATTTAACTAACGCGGCTATATGAAGAATAACGGCCAAATTTTAATAAAAACACAAGATCTTCTAGGTATAGTTTCTTCGGTTATCACATTCCCACAATACCACTAGTGCCACGACCACTACTGCTACGACTACTACTGCTACGACTTCTACAAGCAGAATTGACAGTGTCCGAGAGAAGCACCAAAGTATGAAACATTTTTTCGGTGGGTCTTTATGTGATGCCCTAAAGAGCAGTAAAACTAAAAAGCTTCTTAAACCTATCTTGTGCAGTATTGTTTCCACAACTAATAAGTATTAGTGCCTCATATTTTATGAATTTCCGATAGGCTTTTTTCGTCTAGTCCGGAGCTTAGGGTGACGTCTAAATGACGTGACTGTTTGGTCTACGTTACGTCACATTCATGTTAGAAAATTCCTTGAAATGTCATAACTCAAAGACATCACATCACAAATAAAAAAAATTCAAACTAAATGAGAAAGGAACAAGCCCCGACCATTCTTAAATATTTTAAAGCAATAAATAAAACGCAGACACGCCAAACAAAATTACATCAAAATTGTAGAACCTACCAAACAAAAAGGACGTTACACAGCTTAAGGGTGTTGCTCATTCTTATATTTTTTTTAACCTAGCTGTCAAAATGTAAACCTAAACAAGATCATGGAATGTCATTTTTATAACCAGCTTTTCTAGGTCGTTATAATCTAACTTGTAGATATCCTCGCCCACTCATCAACTAGCTGTTAGTCGTATCTTGCGCATAAGTTGGAGTAGAAGCACATATAATAAAGAAAGTGACAACAAAGTTTTGATAAACGTAGATTTACTATAAACGAGGAATTTAGAGGCCAAACCTTGATACCTTGAGTTCTCAAAACTTATAGATTAAAATAGCTTGGTAGGTCTACATCAGGTTTTTCGAATTATTTATTAAGAGACGTTTCTTCTGTACAACACTAGTTGAATAAGAACTTTTATTGAGATGAAAGCAGTAAGATGAAGAGTAACTTTTAAAGTTTTACTACCAGACATGTGTTGAAGCCACCCTATCAGCTTAGTCAGATAAACATGAAAGATCGTCAAGAACTGTGCTTGTTTAAAAGTATAACTTGTAAAGCAAGTGTACAAGTGTAACAAAAAAGAGAAAACAGAGATATTTTGCGTTTCCTGCACCACCCTGTATGTATAATTATACGCATTAATTCGACACATTGATTTAATTCTTTTGGTATGTCATTGTCAATAGCAAATAGCAAAAAGCAAGCAGTTTAATGAAAGTTAAAACAAAATTGGCCCTTTGTTGATGTTTACACCTACTGAAGTTACATTTTTAACATATAAGAGTAGACAATTCGCAAATTGGATATTTTTTTAGTTAAGGCAAAAAATGTCACATAGACAAAAACTAAAATAACAAACAAGGCTGTTACAGAATGACTTTTAAATTATATACTGACACACATACGTTTCCTTGATCCTTTTATCTGTTAACACAATGTACGAATATTAACAAAAAATTGCCTATGTTAATATTTCTGGACCATGTTTTTTCTTTTGTTATTTTTCGAGACATACCTTTGTTAACCGCATAATAAAAGCTCAACACAATTCTCTAGTTCTAATAAATGATCTTAAAATTAAAATGACGGTCACGTAGATTAGAGGTTTGTGTTATCTGGCCTTCCTCCCGGCAATATTTTTTGCATCTTAGAAAAAAATATGTTGCTTATCTTTAAGTTGCAAAAAAATCTTGTTAGCTTTAAGCTTTTAGTACACAAGGTCAGAGAAATTTATAAATTTGATAAAACTTATGCTAAAAAAATCTGATTAGGCAAAAGAGAAAAAAGTAACCAACACCTTCGCATTGGCATAAATAATTAATCTTTTTTGTTATCCGCAAAACATCAGTGATCGATAATTAGAAAAATCGAAAATGCTGCGGCACTTATCACGATCATTAACACTGAACACGACACAAAGTATAAAGTTAAGTTAATGCAAATTAGACATGTCTTAAGATCTAACTACAATCAAAACGAGATAAAATGGAATTTTGCTATCGGCTACTGCGAAGTTTAACAATAGTAAGGAAGAACAAAACTTTTATTTTCTGATCGTACCCTGAATTTCAAATAGAAAGAAATGGATTTGTACAAGAAGATATCTTCTTAAAAAATAAAGTGCGTTTTGTATTCGTATGCAAATTATTTTTATTATTTCCTGCGTACATCACTCGGTTGTTTATTTTCGTATTCACCAAACGCATTAATTAATTAAAGAAAACCATAACGATGAAAGTATTGTGAGAATTTATTACGAATTTTGCAAAACACATAAATAAGACAGTCGTAGTGAAGAAAACTCACGTACCATCTTTTACCAAATAAGAACGTTAACGTGACCTAAGATTTCCATATTTAAAATTATCTTTTAGTATATATTATGACTAATACCATAAAACAAATCTGACCTTTCCTTGCACTTTGTGCATTTTGTGATTTTTAACCTACCTCGAGGTTGCGGTTGAACATTGATGGAATCTAAAACCACCACATGAAAAATTGCCTGTTATTAAAGTATTGTCAACTGGGAATAATTCTTTGTAAAACGAAACGTGATATATTGGCAAAATTAAAATATTATTGTTCTTGTAGCTTTTTTTTTCGTGCGCGACCTTAAAATAGTTAATGGTTAACATAGAAAAATTGACAAATTGATAACCTACATAAGTCAGGTGAAATATACGAGTTTTACTAGTGAACGTCAGTCGGTCGGTGTCGTGATGTTTCTAAAATTTCCAAATTGTAAAATTATGGATAAATCTAACAAAGCTATTAAGAACCAAAATACATTTATAAGTCTTGTTATATTAGATTGACTTAATTTTTTTTAGATATTTCGTTTTCATTTTATGTTCAACAAAGACTCGATTTGATTTGATTGATTTACATCTATACTGTTTGTCCCTTAAAATAAAACTCAATTAAATCTCATCAGTATCGTCTAAAAGTGATGACTAATGAGTTGTTAGTTTACATTATGAATTTCTAGTGTTAGGATAAGCTCACGTTTAGAGATCTCTGTCTCAAAGTTGTCAACTTTCAGAATTGCGAACTATATGGACTTGGATAAAAATAGTTAGTCTCACTGATTAGTAGGAGAATCAGAATGCAATGTTGTCTATTAACGCGCCTAATTGAAGTAATAAGGTTCTCACCCGATGAAGCTAGTGGCTGCTCGGCAGGGCCGTGGATCCCCGATGTCTGGATGCCTAATATCTAAATACAGTGTGACATAAGGGCGAAAGCTAAACTTCAGTAGCTCAACTTTCCTAACTCTATCTTTGTTTACGCTCTTAAACATATTCACAAAACCTTATTTTCTTAATTATTCATAGGTAAACAGAGAAGGTAATGGAAGGTTAAAATCTGATCTTCTCCTTTGGTACAGTGACTTGCCTCAGTATCAGCAGAGAGCTCAACGGTCTAGACTATCTTTGGAGAGGAAAATAACAAATTTAAATGGAGGAAACAAAAATGAAACCTTTTACACTGTATTTCTTCATTTATTCTCTTAGACCACCTTGACCTCCTGTCCAAGCTCTTTTTTCTAGCAATACTATCACTTTCAGTAGAAAGGGAAATAAAAAAATCTAAATATAGGCAACCCAAAGAGCTTCTCTCCAGTTTTTAATAAAATTATTTAATTAAATTATGTTAAAGTGGTCAGGTATAAAATTCATAGGATGCAACGTCATGTATAGCTGAAAATAATTTTGGAACGTAGAGGTAATCATTCTTTCTTGCTCAGTAACACTTTTAAATATTCCTATAAATATAGAAGCCATTCTCCATCTAGAGACCATCGGAACACTCTGCACCTACCTTAAGGTATGGGTAGTCATAGTCACTACTGTTCCTAGCGTAGAATTGGCTTGTATAACGCGTTCTTTTGGGTCTGTGATATCTACATGCGAAATAGAAGCTTCCATCACGTGAAGTTGTTACTGATCATCTGTTGCTTTCAGCTATTTTTGCGTTTGTTGTTTTGCCAGTTATTATTTCTGTACGTTCACTTGTTCCATGTTTAATATCAACTTTTACAGAGACTTTGGTGAATGCATTTCTTTTACCCGGTCAACAAAAGAGAACAAGAGGATCAAACGTGGAGAAAATGAACGACAAAAGTTTCCTGGGATCATGTGCGCAACACTGAGTTTCCGGAAATAGGGACGATGTCTTCAGGCACCACCCAATCATACTTGATCCAATTCTGAACCATAGCTGTCTGCCTGTAGGGGATATCATTAAATTTTTGAAAGATATCAAAATACTATTACTATTGATTTCCATCTCTACAGGTCACAGCAAGATGAGCAAAATTCGACCGTCAACTTTTTTTCCGATGACTGTAAAAGATGCCGATTCTGACCGTTTTCGAAAAATCGCGTGAAACACCAAACATTTCCTGATCTAAACAAAATTTGAACGTGTCAGGTGGTAACCTCTCAACAAGATTAGTCTAGATAGAGTTTGATCTTCTTTTGTTTTTTCATTTCCCCCTTGAAGGGACAGGTGTGGTTTTTCGACATATCTTGAAAACGCAGCATCGAATCAAGATGGGACCTTTTTTTGCAAAAACTTCTTTCTTTCATTGAATGTTACAAAAAAGCTTCCTTTATGCAGAAATGTTAAAAACTAGAGGAGAGAAGTTAAGAGAAAGTATAAGGATATTGCTAAATGCCTGTGGTCTGGTAAAATACCAAAAATGTGGGAAAATGCTGAGGTTGTCATTTTATGGAAAAAAGGCGACAAAGACAATGTAAAAAATTCTCGCCCAATTAGTTTGCTAATAACCAACAGACTGACACATAAAATGGACCTATGTCAACCTCCGGAACCTGGGAAATGTTTTTAAGGCGCTGGACTGGTTGATCAACGTTGAAACGCCACCGTAGGTGGTTGACTATTTAGAGAATTTAAACTCTCTCTAGCCTGAAGGTTCTAGTTTGTTGGAGTTGTACGCGTATTTCGTGGTGGTGAAGTACTTGATGGCTCGCCGTGGTGATATTGGTTGCAGCTGGCATCGCAAATCGAAGATGGTGGTGGTGGTCGTCACCTCTTGGTTAGTGGTGGTCACCTCCTTGTAGTTGGTTGCCCCCTACCAAAGTGGAAGCAGGGTTGTGAAAGAGCAGGTTATTAAAATGGTGGTTATTGGAATTGGTGATAAAAAAACGGTTGCTTTCAGAATCACATGGACTGGGAAGAGAGGGAATTAGGAGGAGGATAGGTGGTTAGTTGTTGGAGGAGAACGCTGTGGTGGATGGGCGGTGAATTTCCGGGAACGGTGGAGGAGGAGGAGGAGCCTCATGCTCAAGGATTTGGGTTGAAAAGTAAAGTGGTTATCACGGTCCCGGTAGCCCCCCAATTATTGAAGTCCCTCGGTCAATGTGGGGTGGTGCAGTATTACGGCCTTGGTGGTGGATGTGGTCCAGACCTGCGTCCCCTAGTACACAGGATCCAGAGGGTGGTGGAGTGTTGTTGGAGGTTCCCGTATCTTTCAGCACCGGTGCGCCACGCACGTTCTCTGACCCTGAGGTCGACTGCCTCGCTTCGCGTTCGAGACCGGAATTACAAATAAAAGGATAAATATAGAGAGAACACGACTTAATCATTTACGATTTGCTGAAGATATGTCCTTAGCAGTATTTCAATAAATGAATTAACGACTATGTTAGAACAATTGCAGCACGCATCGACACAAATTGGACTGGAGATGAACTTGGAAAAGACGAAGATAATGAGCCCAGAGCAAGTAAATATTACCATCGATAATATGCCATTAGAGTATATACCTCGGACAAAAAACTCAACTGGGAAAAGAGAACCACACAGCAGAAATTTTCCGAAGATTAAGTCATAGTTGGGCAGCACTTGGTAAGCTCGCGTTTATATTCAGATCACAAGATATCCCTATAAATCTCGAACGAAAAGCGCATGAGTCATGTATACTGTCAGTTCTTACATACGGCTTTGATATTATGGCCCTAACACGTCTGTCCACGAACAAACTTCAAGTCGCACAACGAGCATGGAGAGGGCTATATACTTAAGAGATAAAGTCCCAAATGAGGAAATCCAGCAAAGAACACAGATAACTGATGTTCTGAAAAGAGCAACGTGACTGAAATGGCAATGGGTTGGACACATAGCCAGATAGAACAACGACAGATGGGTGTTTAAAATCTCAGCATGGTGCCCAAGAGAGAATAAGAGGAGTGTAGGAAGACCGCAAAGGAGGTGGAGAAACGATATCCAAAAAGTCGCGAGAAAAAATTGGAATAAAACTGCTATAGACAGAAACAGACGGAAAGAATTAGAAGTGGCTTACATCCATGAGTGGATGAATACAGGCTAAGAAGAAAAAAAGAAAGGTAGTTTGATACAAGAATTTGATGCCCTAAACACGAATTCGAAGAAAAAACCGAAAAAAGCAATAATGAGAGATTAAAAATTCCAAAACAACATGGTTTTCTCCGGTGACTACGACAACAAGATCTCGTCGAATTAAATTCAAACTGTAGTGCCTTTTTTATTATAGTTACTTTAGGTATGTTTTCAGTTAACAGCAAATGCTAACAACTGAACAAAATATAACTGACATTTCTTTTTGTCAAGATCCTTGCGAGATTATTTTCGAAAGACTACGGATACGATTTATTTTAAAATAAAGGGAAAAATAAATCTAAGCGCTTTGGACTAAAATAATGATTAGTCTTTTAAATGTTGACCTTCTTAAAGCGGGTTGCGTGCCACAGAGGGCACTGGCGTGCCTTACATATGTAGAATTACTTTAGATCTTCCCGTTTTCACCTTTAGAAATGTAATCATTTTAGATGACTTGGCACGGTGTATAAATTCGAAAGAAAAGTTTGTTGTAAACGGCAAGATTTCCCAATACACTAACCGACAATTTCATTATAAATAGCACTAAAAAGTATCCTCTGTTTACATAAACGCACTTAGAATTCTGTTTATTATTTTCTGAAAATAAACGTGCCGGCGTAGCAAAGATAATGTGAACTCGTTTGCTAGCGTTTGCGATAACAAGGTGTTTTAATTTGTTACAAAACTGGATTTGCATTGCACTTTTCGATGTTTCATTTATACAAATTCTTAAACTTGTTACTGAATTGAAACACTGTTGTTAATAACATTAATTTCTTAATGACAGTTCATAGCTTATCAACGCATCGACAGTAGTTTCTCTGTAAATATGCAGTTTTTTAAAATTCAAATTATAAGTGTAACTGTAAATTTGCCGCGGCTTACAATGTTAAGATTTCCGTTCAACATAGGAAGGTTTTCTGACCTCTGAATAGACATTTATGAATAAATTAGGGTCATTTAAGTTATAAATAGTTAGTGTTTAGGTATTTGTGTTTAAATTCACGAAATTTCAGATAAAGATAGGCTGAGTGTTACCGTTAGTAAACTAAATTTCCAAAATCCAACTTCACAATTTTAAATATTATATTTACAGGAAATAAGGAAGTAGATAATTAAAACGGTTTTATTATAAAGATAAGTTCTGAGAACCATACCAACAATTTGAGATTACAATTAAAATTACATTACAATTTAAAAATCTCACTTAACATTGCATTTAAAAACAAGTAAGAGTAAGATGTTATAGTTACATTTGTAGCCTAGTCATTATAATAATGTATTCATTACTTACTATTCTCTAAACAATATAATGTGAAATTAGAAAAGGATAAGTATCTAGTTAATAACAATTTTGCAGGTATTACTTTACTGTTCTTACAATTAGACATGCTCTTTTCTAGTATGTAGTAATCAGGCAAGCCAACTTAAATTGCTGGAACTAAAAAAGAACACATCCATTAAGTTAAGAAGAAAATAAATAAAGGTAGTACATAAAAGAGAATATGCACTAAAGGTTAATTGATAAAAATTCTCTATAAGTACTACACGAGAAGATGCAATAAATCAAACAGCCCATCTATCAACATGATATCTAGAAGTCAAACAATCATAAAGCCTTTTATTCATAAATGGTTTTCAATTGTCACAAAGATAATATAATGTTTACTATTGAGACCGTAGATAAATAAATTGCTAACCAAAGGTCATCATCTCACATTCACATTTTCAACAAAACTTGATCACTTTTGAAATTGAACACAAACAAAAACTTTCACTGTTCGTGTAAGACTACTTAAATTGTACCATTAATAATAAAAAATATTCCAGAAGATTGATGCAAATCAATGCCTAAGTACTTTTGTTATTATTATTATTGTCAAGGAACACGATACTGGGACAAAGCTATTTCACAAACTTTTTTTAAAACTTTCAGTTCTATTAACGTCAAAAATTACAACTGACATCTGAAGACTACTCTAATGACCAGTTGCAACATCCATTGTTGAAATAAATAGATATTCGTACAACAAAAATTGATTTTATCTACCTATTCGGAGCTGAACCTCTTATTTCATGATTTCCATACCAGATAAAAGTTAAAAAATTGAATTTTTTAAATTTATGCGTTTTATGGTTGCAAACCGGTTTGAGATTCTTTTCATTTATCATACTCGATTTTGATTAAAATACCGTTAGATTTGTCAAAGTATTATCATCCTGTTTTACATGTCTTAAAAAATAAAATTTCATGTAAATCTAAGCGGAAGTCACATTATGAAATGTTAAACTTATCTTTATATCAATTTTTATTGCATTAATGGTAAACTTCCGAATTTATAAAGTAGCGCACAGACATTCAAATGATATTTATTAACAACATTCTAGAGATAAAGATATAACCTTATTTTCATACAAAATTCGTTATGTTAACATCTTCGAAGCTTAATAAGGAACATAAATCTGTGAGTTCTAGTTCTAATAGAAGAGAAAAAATTGTATAGATCCGTCTAGTAATGCAAGAGAGAAAAAAAGTGAAATATTATATCAAAAATTTGATCACATCTGTTTAAATCCTACTAATAAGGCTACTGATACATATAAAAAATTAAAACCTTAAAGTGACCGTGAATTTCAAGATACTGATCGTTACAAATTATTTTTTTATTTCTAAAAGTATCGACTATGGTAAATCAAGTTGAATCGTAACTCACTGATACAATCATTTTCTTTGCAGAAAGTGAGAAACTATAATTGCAATTGGATGTTCTTTCTTTCCAGGTTATTTATGCAAATTTATCAAAACAAAGCATGGTACCATCCTAACTGTTAGGAGACTAGGGTTGTTGTAAAAACATATCGTAGGAAGCAGTGGTAACCCAAATTTACATGTGCAAAGAAACAAAAGTTTTAATGTTAGTAAATTGTGTTCTTAGCTCCAACAAAAGAAAACAATACCCTTTAAAAGTGGCGATCCAAAATATATGCTAATCCCACAAGTGATGAGGTTCGCGTGAGCTCACGTTGAGAATTGGAGGCGCAAAGTAACCAATCAATAATGCAATGGTAAAGTAAACATTTTTAGGTAAGTACGGCCACTTTACACCTACTAGAAAAGCGAGAGTGTTGTCAATGTCAATACTGACATATAATGATCTTCAAAACGAAGAAATTATAAAGTGATTATTAAAACTAAATAAGAATTTGAAAATGGTAAGTAAAACCACTTACTTATTTATATTTCTACAATAATTAATTTCATGCTAATATACCCTAGGCTTGTCACATTGTGCCAGAATCGAGCTTGAGCCTCCTTGGAGACAATCAGTTATCTAGGTATACGAAGGAAATGATGGGACCTCGGAGAGGTCTTTGATTCTGAAGGTGCGAAACATAAAACTCACGAATGAATCTCTAGAAGGCACGTAAGTATAATAATCATGCAATAAAGGGGCTGGGCGGCAAAGTGTGTCCATATTCCACGTAAAGGTGCTTTTATTATAAAAAAAACTCAACTCCGGTAAAAATAACTTGAATTAACACAGATACACTCTTTGCGAGTCAAACAGCTTCAATGTAAGCTTTTGTTTGTTCACCACTTACTACCGTAAATTCTTTCCAAGCCTACATATATCAAACATACAACTTCGCCTTAGGTTTTATCATAAAATTCACCGGCAAAAAATTTAACACGCGGTTTACCTAGAGCCATATACCATCTTGAAAACCATGTGCGTGGAAAGTTCCATATATTTTCACTAATGAGATGGGAGGTAGGCACCAGAACTACTATTTGCTTCTTCTTTATTAATCTTCTTAACACTTAGTTTCTACTTAATGACTGAACTCATGTCTTCTTGGTGTAACTTCTCTTTCTTGACTTTTGCAGTTTTGATGTCGCAGTAGCCATTATAATATTGCCTTAACGTTGTAGTCTTTGAAACATGTAAACCTTTCTACTCAGCAATTGAAACCAAGCAAAACTAGACTCTAGAGTCCTCTTGGAAACTTTGCTTTTATTCAGAAAAAGCGCTAGTACGAACGTCGGGTTATTTTAAAAAAGATCTCGCAAGGTTATTCAACAGAACTGCTAATAATATTAAATAACCAAAAGTCTTTTTGGAATAGTATAAAGTCCAACTTGCTCAATAAGAAGCCGATTCCGATCAGAGCCCCAGTAATATTGCTGAGTCATCTAAAGATTTCGATGTTATATTTTTCATAAGCCAACCTGATGCATTCGAGAGCCTTCTTTCAACAGAAAGGGATTCAACATCATTCTCCTTTTGAAAATGGTATACCAAAGACAATGCCTACTTTACAGGAACCATTAAGGATCTAATCGAGTTGATACTTATTCAATCAGTGTTATCTCTGATCTAATCAGCTCAGTCTGTTCTAATCCTGGCAATAACAGTCTGTGTCCTAATACCCGTCAATCACATACTTCCAATCCGAGAGCTAATAAAGACACTGGTAAAATCGACCGTCACGCTTTCGACTTCAAGCGTTGTCAAAAACTTTTTCAGACCAACTGTTAATTGAACTCATGTTTTTTTAGTGTAACTTTTCTTTCTTGATCTTTTTAGTTTTGAATGTCTCAGTAGCCATTATAGTACTGCCTTAGCTTTGTAATATTTGAAACATGGAAACCTCCCTATCTGGCAATTGAGATTTAAATGAAGCAAAGCTAGATTCTGGGGCTCTTTTGGGAACTTTGCTTTTGTTAAGAAAAAGCGCTAGTACGAACGTCGGACTATTTAAAAAAGATCTCGCAAGGTTATTCAACAGAACTGCTAATAATATTAAATAACCAAAAGTCTTTTTGGAATACTATAAAGTCCAACTTGCTCAAGAAGAAGCCGATTCTGATGAAGGCCCCAGTAATATTGCTGAGTCATCTGACGATTTCAATGTTGTATTTTTCATAAGCCAACCGAATGCATTCGAGAGCCTTCTTTCAACAGAAAGGGATTCAACGTCATTCTCCTTTTGATAATCTTCCTTTTTTAGCCCAGTTAGTCGCAACAGCTCTCCGGAAGTAACAAAATGGAAAGGGAGTATAAAACAATCGTTAAGAATAACAGCTTCTTGCATACCATAATCAGATGGTAGGAAGTTTTTCTCCATAGAACAGATACAATAGATTGTTGCCTCTATCAAATAAAGGCTTGATCTACTCCTCAATGCTTGCATTTTCAATTCTTACAACCCTACCGCTCTGAAACAGTGGTGTACTATTTTAATCCCAAAAACACGGTGTTTCAAAAGTATGAAGCCTAATACCCAAGGAAATGTTGAGTAACTAGGAGAATTTTCTGTGTGGGTGAAACCAGGGATAACATGTGAGTTAGTAACTTTTCTTAACGTCTTTGTTTAATTTAGTAATGGACGAGCTCCTTACTAAGCTTCAAAACGTAGATGCGGAATTAGAAATTGGGAAGAAAGGGTATCAGTGCTGACTTACACAGATGACTTGGCCACGCTAAGCAATATAGTGTCCAAGACCCAAAAACTTCTTAAACGGTGTTGTCCTTTTTTCAAACACCGAGACCTAACAAAAAACAAACAAATAAAATTTCTTATCTGTACCACATCTAGGTTTTATATGCAAAAAACGGTCATTGGGTAAAGAACCCGAAAAGCACCCATAAAGCCATATCAAAAGCTACCCAAACACCAAAACTTATTGGTTGACAAGTATTTCTTTCATTTTCCCAAAACTATCCTCAATGCTTATCTACATATCCACGCAGAAGAAAGAGAGCTAGATCTTATGAACTTAGTGGAATCAGTTCTGGTAATCTTGCTAGATCGACTAAATAAATTAAGCTCAATGAATCAACGTCTTCCGAGATTAGACAAAAGAGTTTTGCATCTAGAGTCGTTCACACGTCGGATTACCATGCTCTTGTTTAATCTCCTGAAGAAGTACCTTCTAAAAATAAACGATACCTTGAGTGTGTATAATATTTCCACAATGACGTGGATTTATTAATGACTCAAATCGTAAAAGTCTTCAATTTTATTTAAATTAAGCTCGATGAAGTCTAACCTGTATTTCGAAACCGCCTTTTTTTTAAACGGGGACAGATGTTGCTATGGAAACTCAAGACGTGGTTGCTCAAAAACGACCACACCATGAAGAAAATCAGAACAGTCTGGTCATTCTTTAGACTTCTACCTCCGGCACCGGACAGAGACAGGGCGCTTATTAGCATGCCAGCAGCAGTTATACTTCGGATCTCCAGAGTGGAAAGGATTATATCAAAGCCTTCCAGCTTCCAACCAAGCGAACTTCGCGGAAGCAACTCGGTACAGAAAATAGTGTCAGGGGATGAAACCTTTGAGGCTGTGGTAGTGGTTTCAAGGACTAAATAACAAGAATGGTCGAAGGAAGTCTAACCTTCAGTTTGAGGTTTTTATGGTTTTCAAAAAGGACCAGACAGTTATCATAGCTGATGTATTTAGGTGTTTATTAGGAAATGTCTAAAACATCTTCAAATCGCTGTTGACTACCTCTAATAATACGTAACATTTCTCATTATTATCAACAATGACTGCGGAGATGTCAAACATTTTTCGATCATAAAGATCTTGTCCTTAACGTGGAAAAAGCTTTGCATTTGTACCACTACATTTAAAAGACACCCATAATACAAGTTAGCTTAGAAAAATTTTTACTTATTAAGTTAGGACCTACTTATTAATACATGATGTTAGGGCAACTGAGGTTTCCAAATGCATTGAGAAGGTCTCTCTCCAACCTCACCTAGATTTGTAGTCCAAGATATTAGTTTCTCACGATAAATAAAAAACTGCTATTAAATGTCGATAAATTAAACATGAGTAGCGTTAAGCCCTTTCTTCACCTCTCGATCGCTATTCCAAACGGCCATATACATACAGCAACTAGAGAAGGGGGTTTGGGAGTAATGATCTTTGCGGAATCTATTTCTGTTATACTTCCATACTTCCATCGACCAGATTATCCCGAAATGGTCATCTTGTCAAAGAAATTAGACGATATTAATGAAACTTTCTGCAAGTATCCACCTTAGGAAGCGTTTTAAGTCAAGGCTGTCTATTCACCTACAGTAGTAGATAGATTTCTGACCACTCTCAATAATTTTAGAACTGATGGGAGTTTATAGCATTGAAAAGTGAAGTGAATGTTTCCACAACAAAATAATTAAAGACTTTGCTGTCATCAGTAGTTTGATTTACCGCAGGCTTCAACCGAACGATGCTCACATCCATACTTTGAATTCTTTTTTCTAGTGAAATGATGCTCATCAAGATCCATTAAATACACACCCGATCTACTTATATATAAAACTTTCCATTGGGATTAGTCTTTACAACTCTCCAGAGTCTTAATCTACTTCCTTTTATATAGTATGTAAGTATCAATAAGAAGGAATCTACAAATGCAAATTAACAAGTTCCTCTATTTATTTTAGTTACCTTAATGTCAACTATAGCAGAAGCTAACGCGGTGGTAAGGTAATCAGAAAGTTTTGGGCAACAATCCAGAAGGTCACAAAACCAATAAGGGTAGCACTGAAGTATCGATAAACAGCGTTTGATTCTTATAACGCAATAACGCACTGAAACAATTTAGGCCAATTGGGTATGGTTAGCAAAGCTTTTTTTTCCTATGGTAAGTTCCGTGGGAACACATAGATACTAAACATGAAATAAAAAAAGTCAGAATAATATTTCACCGGCAATACACGCGGTTCTGTAAATGACTGATGTCAGTGAATAAAAGGAGTTTAAAAAGATTTGTGGGAAATCCAAAATTAGCTACAGCATGGAAGAATCTACGCATCAGTAGATATGCTTGCGTAGAAAAAGTTGCCTATCTTTAGGTGAACTGTCTGTGTTAGACAATTTAGATTTTATCTAATGCATTCTGAATATCAAAGAAGAAGAAGAAAAAGCAAAAGAGTTGAGGATTTTTGAAAAGCCTAAAAGTGTAAGCAGCTGTTCGAGAGAAGATAGTAATTTTACTAAGGCACCTTATTTCTAGGCATACTCTTGCTGTATCTAACTTTTCTGTTTAGGAATGATATTTGAACTCATTTCATTACAAACAAGTATTTATATTATGTTTATCAACCATAGTATTCTTACATTTACGAGGTGTGTGAGAAAAGTAATGAGACTGGCAACACTGCGGTAGATCTGGCAACGTTGTGTCTACCGGCCTGTGCTAAACCGGTTTGTTTATCGCTTCCACTTCCTCAGTCCGAGTTACAACTCCGTACAACTAACACATTATTTTTGACAGCGCCATTAGTGAAGTTGTGTTTTTGTTGTGTGTTACAGAAATGGAGCATCGGAATTTAGAGCAACGTTATGCAATAAAGTTTTGTGTTAAACTTGATGAATCCGCGAGTGTGACTTTTGAAAAGTTGAAACAGGTCTATGGGGAACAGTGCTTAGCAAGAGCACAAGTTTTCCGCTGGCACAAATCATTTTTGGACGGCCGAGAACACGTTGAAGATGAACCTCGCTCAGGGAGACCTTCAACTTCAAAATTGACAAAAACGTTGAACGTGTGAGGGCTCTTGTGAGATCAGACCGTCGTTTAACAATAAGGATGATGAGTGAACAGTTAAATTTAAACAGTTTCACCGTGCATAAAATTTTGACAGACATCATGACAATGCTCCGTGTCACACAGCAATTTCCATCAGTGAATTTTTGACCTCAAAACGCATTATTGTTGTTCCTCATCCCGCCTAATCACCTGATTTGAGTCCTTGTGACTTTTTCCTTTTCCCGAAATTGAAACATGTCCTAAAAGGACGTCATTTTGGAACTCTGGAGAACATTCAAGAGACTGTGACCGACCAGTTAAAAGCCATACCAGTTGAAGACTTCCAGCGCTGCTACCAAGCGTGGGAACAACGACTCCGCCGGTGTATAGCTGCCCAAGGGAACTACTTTGAAGGGGATAACATTGTTGTTTGAAAAAAATAAAAACTTTGGTTAATATGAAATCAGTCTCATTACTTTTCTCACATACCTCGTATAACAAGCACAGCATGCCGTTATCATTTGTCTAATTAAAGCATATTTAGTGCAGATGTTACTATTATTCTAATCTAGTTTAATCGAGTGTAGGAGACCACAATCAGATGATGACCTTAGAAAACAGAAATCGTAGGTTTCATTTATATCACAACAATATTAAGACAATCATGTAAATTCTTTAGTTTATTACCTAAAATACATTACTTTGTGTGGCAAAGAAAAATTACTTTGGATACAACAATACAATATTTAAAGCAAAATCAAATAACTCTTGTGACTTTTTCTTTTAAAACATACTTAGTTCTATGCTTTAGTGCATGAAACTATCGATTTTCTATTTGTAACTTTGATTACTCAATGTTCACATTTATTTAATAAAAATACTGAATTTCTGTATGTATTTAGAATGCATAATACATGAAAATTATTCTATGTCGTAAGTCTACATTTGTTAATTGTTTTCTTATAGTTTAACTTGTAGTGTTTATTTTTTCTCGTAAGTAGACTAAGGGATGATGTAATTGTCTTGGTTTACTTTCAAGAGAGTCATTAATTGCATGAAAAAAGGACATTAAGGCATAATTTTCAACTCGATAGTTAATCATATCCTATCAAAGAACTTCGCTGCAATCAACGAATAGAATGAAGCAGTTTCGATTTAAAAATTAATAAACAGAGTCTTGAGAGTAGCTAAAAGAAAAAAATTTTTAATTTACCAAAAGTGATAAAATTCAATTAAGATTAGATAGCTCGACACACAGAATAGATAAATGCAAAGAAATGCAGAATGATTTATTAATGTGTAGGAAATGATATGTTACGTTAGCATCAAGACCTGAATTATTTGCTAATTATGGCTATAAGGCAAAGATGGTTCAAGATAACTTTTTGCCACAATCGATCGGTTTTAATCTAGAAATGTTTTGTTTCAGCCAGAAGCAGAAAAAAGACTAGATAACAACTTAAAATGTCAATTAATAAAAAGAATGAATTAAATCTGTCACAGTTTTATATTTACTAATAAGAGATAAAAAAAAAGTGAATCAAATACAGGATGTGTCTCTAGATATCTTACATGACATCCTAGGTGGTATGAGAGATCTTTTTAATATAAGAATGTACTAATTTATTTGCAAAATTCAGTAATAAATGCCAACAAATATTGAATTTTATAGAAAAGATTAGACTGAAATAGCCATTAATGATGGGAGACCACCTGCGTTAATAGCACAAGGAACGATTTTACGATTTCACGTTTATTTCCAGTAAATTAGGCAATATTTGAATAATTTGCTGTCAACATAAATCACCCGACACAAAAACGAAGAAGAAACAAAAGTATATCCTCTATTATGTACGATTTCTACAAAAAAAGAATTTTAATTGACCTTTTACATTGAGTATGTAGAAGCAGTTCAAATGCAAATTAAGTTTTTTTTGGCATATACCCACTCAAGAGATAAGACTACAAATCAAAGAAAATTTTCTAAAACAAATTTAGCATTTCTTTTACAGAATTAGTAAATACTATTGGTAGTATTCAACGCCTTCATATAATTATCACCACCAAATTAAGTTTAAAATCAATCATTCTATATACAAATTGTTTAATTAGTACTACTAAGGGTAGGATAAAATGACTAAATATTAAGCGCCGAATGGAGAAAGTTACAAAAAAAACACTTTCATCTGTCAAAAATAAAATTCACTTTGAATAACAATAATAAACTTTCATGGTTCAATTATTAGTATGAGAATGAAAAAAATAGCTCAGTCATCGTAAAGGAAACCGGATGAACAATAATAAATTTTATTATTCTAGAAATAATCCGGCAAAAACTATGATTATGGCGGTTACACAAAACAAATGTATCAACTTAACTAAGAGGATAGGAAACAATGCACTTCCCTTCATAAATTTTCTCCCTTTCCAATAATAAATAATTTCTTACATAAAAATACAGTTACATCTGAAACTTATTCTTCTTCCTTTTACGATAATAATCTGCAAATAGTTTTCTTTAGTTTGTTTATATGTAGGCTACAAAAATGATTAAGCAATATCACTCTTCTTATTATTTTCAGATACAATTTGCCAAGAGTGCAAATTAAACTAGGACTGCTAATAAATAATAAAGTATCTATAATTTATATTTTCTTCTGTAGCATAACAAATACCTTTAAGGTGAGTTGACATTTGTAATTTATATAGCAACAATTATAAATACCCCTCATACAGGATTGTTATAATCTGTTAAACAATTAGTGTGATGTTATATGATTTTATTTACTATTTGCAATGTTAATAGATTCCGTGTCGTTTGCATATTAACAGAAGATATAACCAGACTTCCAAGTTTCAATCACAAATACACCAAATATCTCAATTAATTGTGACCATGTAACTTCTTTATCCCAGTAAAGCGACTCTTCTGGGATCGAGCGCTATTATCGCACAACTTGTGGCGGGAATATCATCTTTAGTTTCATCTACGTGGGTGGTCTGAAAAGTTTCCGACCTCAACGTGAAGATGGCAGCACTCGTAAATAAAAGCTACTGAATTTCGTTGTTCATCTGTTGACAGTTACTCATCAAAGTTTCAGCCATTTTTGACGGGCAGTTTTTATGTAACAGTCGTTTGAGTGAGTTTTTTTGTGAAAATGAACAAAATCGAGTATCGAGCTGTCATTAAATATTTGTTTTTGAAAGGCAATACGCCTTCGCAAATAAAAGATGAGTTGGATTCTGTGTATGGGGACTCTGCACCATCATTTACCACAGTGAAATTTTGGGCTGCTGAATCTAAACGTGGCCGTAGGAGCTTGGGAGACGATGAACGTTCGGGACGTCCAAAAACTGCAACTACCGACCAAAATATCGCCAAAGTTCACCAAGTGGTGCTAGACGACCGCCGAATTAAAGTGAGAGAGATAGCAGAGGTTATGAACATCTCAAAAGAACGTGTTTGTCACATATTAAATCAACATTTAGGCATGAGAAAGCTGTCCGCGCGTTGGGTGCCGCGTTTGCCCACGTTAGACAAAAAACGTGTTCGAATGAATATTTCCAACGCTCTTTTGGCGCAGTTTAGGCGAAATAAATCCGAGTTTTGGCGCCGATTAATTACTGTAGATGAAACTTGGATACACCATTATACGCCCGAAACAAAAATACAGTCCAAACAGTGGACTGCAAAGGGGGAACCGGCTCCAAAAAAAGCAAAAACTGTTTTTTCGGCTGGGAAAGTGATGGCGACTGTTTTTTGGGATAGTCATGGAGTTATTTTAATCGATTATCTTCAAAAAGGAAAAACCATTACAGGAGCATACTATGCATCATTACTTGACAAGCTGATGGCAGAATTTGCGAAAAAACGGCCACATTTGCAGAAAAAGAAAATCCTGTTTCACCAAGACAACGCACCGCACCGTCTCACACCTCAGCGGTTGCCATGGCGAAAATCCACGAATTACGGTTTGAACTGCTTGACCATCCACCTTACTCACCAGATCTAGCCCCAAGCGACTTCTTTTTGTTCCCTCATCTAAAAATTGCGCTCGGAGGACAAATATTTTCGTCAAATGAAGAGGCAATCATCTTCGTGAACAATTATTTTGCAGAGAAAAATGCCGAGTACTATTTGGACGGGTTACAGAGATGGGAGCATCGCTGGGAGAAGTGTGTAGAGTTACAAGGAGACTATGTTGAAAAATAAAAAAAAAATTTCAGAAAAAATGTCTTGTATCTTTGTTAGGTCGGAAACTTTTCAGACCACCCTCGTACATCTACAAGTTAAAGACACATACATTCACAATGGGCCAATCGTACTCCCATTAGTGACAGAAACCATAAAAGATTGCACTGGCAGCAATTAAGATGACAGCGATCAGTTACAGAATACACAATCCTACCTTCATAAGTAAAATAAGAAGTTTCCCAAAAAACGACAGCTGGGAATTGAAGAGACTAAGACTGAGAAACAGAAGAAGCTAGAAGAATTGGGGACGAGAAGAAATCCAAAGGTAAAAAAGGAAAAATCAAGACTTGAAAACAAAAATATGGTTAAGATGGCTGCGACTGTCAACACCCACCTGAAGAGCTGAGTAGCTGCTTAACGGACAAATCAGGCTCAGAAAGCGTCCATAAAAGAGATCAGAGAATGCAAGCCTGATACGAGATCAAAGTTCATAAAAAACTACCCGCATGTGGGTGTACTGTTTACAACTTCTGTCAATAAATAATCAAAAACTGTCCGTTGGAGAAACTAGTAGAGACTACTACTATTCTGAATGAGCTAAGTAAGCTTACAATGGTTTTGTCCAACTAACATTCAAGATAACCAAAAAGTTCAAAATCAAAGATGCCGAAGGCAATACAGATAAACTTCTCCCCTATGCAAATAGTATCAGGCTTTAAAAGCCAAACGTATGATAATATAAAATTCCAACTCAAAAAGCAGATGCTGTAAATTCATAAACAATGAATTATATGCGGCACTAAAGCTATGATATCAAGAGGCGCAAATCTAGAGGGTTTATCTGCAATATAAGTCGCCCAGTTCACTTTCATCCAAAAAAGTATTGCAGACATTTAAACTTCCAACTTGTTACAGGAACTTGACGCTAATGCTCACTGGCAAAGCAGTAACAATTATTCCAATAGTCAAGACTTAGACATGAAGTAATTGTGATTTGCAGGCTAAATTTTGCCAAGAGCACAAAAAACCTTAGTTACACCCTTGGTTATCAATTATATTAAAAAACATACTGAAGTTTAGGAAATTTATTTTGATGAGTTTAAATATGAGTTTGATTAACTTTCAAAAGTAACTTTCTGAAAAGTAACTCAAACCTACAGAGATAAGTACTCACCTTCCAAGCAAGTGCTCTAGTATCAATCTTCTATAATTATGACGAATGTTTCAAATTTTGTTTTTGTCTCCTTCTTTCTCCATTCATGGTTGTGCATATTTCATTACCATTACAAGAACATATCCGGTACGCCAACAGCAATATACCAGAAAAGGTTACAAGAGAAACTGAGCTAATCAAAGCACAGGGTATTACATAATGATAATTTGATTATGCATTCTCTTATAAACCTTAAACTTTGAAATTCCAAATACAGCTACTGAATCAGTTCCTCTATATAGTTTTGATTCAGCACAACTTACTCTGTCAGTTTAATTTACTCACGAGCTTCACTTTATGTTCAGTATATCCTCATGAAATTATGAACCCATCCACTTGAATTACTTGTTACTCACCTGCTTTGGTTAGCAAAGAGCCATAGTAAACTATCCAAGCCAAATTTTAACATTTTCTTCTTTTTGGCCGCAACTTTTAAAAAATCGTTTAAATTGAAATTGAATAAGTTACTTAAGCAGCTCGCACAGAAAAGTAAATTTATGATGCTGGCGCACAGTGGTCTGAGCCGAACATTTAGGGGGACAAAAGTCAAAGAAGCAAGTAGAATTAGTGATGGTTGGTGTGTAACGGTAATTTGAGTCCCTGATTACGAATCCGTCACAGGAATTGACAAATTCAAAATGGCGGACATGACATTAAAAAAATAACAGATTTTTCACTTAATTGAGTGTACATGATATTTTTAGATAGCTGCTTTCAGATTATAAGTGTAGAGTAAAAAAAAATGGAAAAACAAATATGGCGCACATAATTGCAAAACTTATTTTATTTACTCAATAAAGACCTAGGAAAGTATAGGCAAATGAAACTGCACAATTTTTAGATTTTTATGTGCACTTTTAGGTACTATAGACATTATTCCATAACTAAGCCTAAGAAATTGATGCGAGACCTTAAAACATATATGATGCAAAAAATAATGAATAATTATGACTTTATATTAAAATTGCACAGTTACTATTCATAAAAATAAGTATATGTGCACAATTACAGAGTTAACAGAGCCTATCAATGCCATGACTGCTACTGATGACAAACGAAAACACACTGGAAGCGTTCAGAACAGTTTTGTGTTTTTCGAGTCTTATATTTCATAACAGCGTTTTTATGCACCAATCATCACTCATTTTACTTATGTTTTTGACTTTTGTCCTCCTAGATATTCGGCTCGGACCACTGTGCGGCGTTTGGATCAAAAAAACTTTGGCATATTTTTTGGGTAATGAATGTTACCAGTTTTGAATTTTTTGATTTACTTATTTTATTTTAGGGTTCAGCCTGGATTCTTATTTTTTATCATTATAGTCTTTCCATAGAGATAATTCGTAAAAGGAAGATAATGTATTTCTTGAACGACTTTTGATGCTCGTAATTTTGAAGAAATTGATGCTCTAGAAGGACAACTCCGACTAAAATGCCTATTGTATATTATGGAAAGTAAACTGTCTTTCGCAGATATGTATGTGCGGTTTTTGACAGAGTCAACTGTGGCTTCCAATATGGATCTCTGATACTTTTTATAGCTGTTGGTCTACAGCAGCTTAATAGCACTTAATACTTTTAACTAATAAGAATATTAAAACAGCAACATATTAGCTGGCATTATTATTACGACCGGCCCTGTAGGTGATTTTGGTATAGTTTGATGGTTCTAGCAATGAGAGGAAACGATTAATCAAAGGTTGGTATTCAGAAACAGTTATAGTAACTGCCAATGCATAACCAGATATTAGAGGCTTACTCTTAACTAACATTAGACTTTTTCGGAATATCATTAATAACTTTTGTTAGATCAATTCTATCTAATTCGATTTAGTGCCAGTTCACGCGTTTGTCTGAAGATTTATTTGTACGTCAAATATGGTAAAGGGAGCTTTATCAAGAGTGTAGAACTAATAAAAATCTTGACATGACAATAGAACGAAATAGGGAAAAGTCTGACTTTAAATAAAAATTTTTGCACTTAGCAGTTGTAAGTATAATCCTAAGCGTGAAATATTTTATCTGCAATTTCATTTAGATCATAGACAATAAAAAAAAGTTTTTGAGTACTGGGAAGATTGAGAGCGGTGCTTTGTTCAAAGCTTTTCTCTTCAAGGCATATATTTTGCAGAACTTTCATAATGTTTGAGATTATTCCGTTAAAAAGGCTAAAATCTTCAAAACTGGTGTTCAAATTACAATCATAGCAAAACTTTAATTATATAAGAATATAGTCATGTGTCTACTAAACTAACACAAACCTCAGGTTTGACATAGTTGTTAAGAGAGTTAATCTAAGTCTGCATTTAGCTCACTTGGGAATTAATCTTTGTTTATGACACACCTGAAGAGTATTGTATTGAGAAACTACAGGAATTAACACATACGAGGTATGTGAGAAAAGTAATGAGACTGATTTCATACTAACCAAAGTTTTTATTTGTTTCAAACAACAATGTTATCCCCTTCAAAGTAGTTCCCTTGGGTAGCTATACACCGGCGGAGTCGTTGTTCCCACTCTTGGTAGCAGCGCTGGAAGTCTTCAACTGGTATGGCTTCTAACTGGTCGGTCACAGTCTTTTGAATGTTCTCCAGAGTTCCAAAATGACGTCCTTTTAGAACATGTTTTAATTTCGGGAAAAGGAAAAAGTCACAAGGACTCATATCAGGTGAATAGGGGGGATGAAGAACAACAGTAATGCGTTTTGAGGTCAAAAATTCACTGATGGAAATTGCTGTGTGACACGGAGCATTGTCATGATGAAGCATCCACTTGTCTGCAATGTCTGGTCTCACACGAATCACTCTTTTCCTGAGCTCTTCAAGGACACTTTTATAAAACACTTTGTTGACAGTTTGTCCTGGTGGAACAAATTATTTGTGCACGATACCCTTACTGTCAAAAAAACAAATCAGCATGGTCTTGATCTTTGATTTGCTCATTCGACATTTCTTCGGCCGAGGAGATGACGGAGTGTGCCACTCTTCGCTTTGCCGCTTTGTTTCAGGATCGTACTCAAATATCCAGGATTCATCACCTGTGGTCATACAATTGAAGAATTCTTGGTCATTGGCAATCCACTCAAGAAGATCAACGCACACGTTTTTTCGAATGTTCTTCTGTTCAGTTGTGAGGTTTTTCGGCATCATTTTGGCACAAATCTTTCGCATGTTCAAATTGTCTGTCAAAATTTGATGCACGGTGAAAGTGTTTAAATTTAACTGTTCACTCATCATCCTTATTGTTAAACGACGGTCTGATCTCACAAGAGTCCTCACACGTTCAACGTTTTCGTCAGTTTTTGAAGTTGAAGGTCTCCCTGAGCGAGGTTCATCTTCAACGTGTTCTCGGCCGTCCAAAAATGATTTGTGCCAGCGGAAAACATGTGCTCTTGATAAGCACTGTTCCCCATAGACCTGTTTCAACTTTTCAAAAGTCACACTCGCGGATTCACCAAGTTTAACACAAAACTTTATTGCATGACGTTGCTCTAAATTCCGATGCTCCATTTCTGTAACACACAACAAAAACACAACTGATGGCGCTGTCAAAAATAATGTGTTAGCTGTACGGAGTTGTAACTCGGACTGAGGAAGTGGAAGCGATAAACAAACCGGTTTAGCACAGGCCGGTAGACACAACGTTGCCAGATCTACCGCAGTGTTGCCAGTCTCATTACTTTTCTCACACACCTCGTATTCGTGCAATTCATATATCGTAGAAGAGCAAACTAATCAATAGCTTGATCTCAAAAGAAGAATATGGAACAGTTCATTACGCAACTTTTTTATTTTTCTATTGATGATCCTGAAAATGTCTTTTTCTTTAGCTGCGATTCTGACTAACCTTAATTTGCTTTGTGTAACTCACAATTACATACAATTGGGATTTTTATCATATACCTACCGTTTCAGAAGTTGCTGTACAATAGGAGTAGACAATCTCATATCTCAAAGATCGAACGTCAAAACTAATTTCTTTAATTAAATTTCCGTTTAAAAGTTAGCTTTTACTGGATAATGCTCTCCATTGTTACACAGCTATGTGATGATTTGGAAAGTCTATGCAGTTCGAAACCGAAATGTTATATAACCAATACTTTTCACTTTGATCATGTATCTGCCAATTCTCCTGTTGGTCTGTTAGTATGTCGGAAGGTAGGTTATTGAATTGACTATGTTAACAAACATGGACTTTCAAAAGAGGCAATAATTTTATCGATTTCCATATAATCTTCTAAAATTTAATTAATAATTAAATTTGTCTTGGCATTTTTATACTCTTATTTCTTAACTGATCATTGGAATTTACAATCTCATTAGCATGCACTATTCAATAGCCTGTGACCTACATTGATTAATTTATCCTTATTATTAAAAAATGCATTTTATAACTTTCTTCTTCATTTTTAACTAATAGGACTTGTTATTTTTGTTTTAGTTTATGTTAGTTTACCTTTTATTGAATATTTAATTGCTAAAGTATCAAAGGTTTCTACAATCTTTTAAAAGTCTCTTTTACGTCATTGGCGATGGAGAAAAAACATATTTTTATAAAGTATGTTCCAGGAACTTGAACAAATGTAACCTTGATATTTCTGGAGCATTTTAATTGTGAAACGAGAATACGATCATTGCAATTTCTCTGATGATGTGCAAATAAGTGGTCGACCAGTCGTCCCAACCGACATTATTAATAGGGAGAAAAAAATGCGATCAAGAAGAAGGCGCCTTTTTATAAAGAGTATAATATAAATTACATTCCATCAACAAAACGTCACTACTTTTTAATCTGGATTTCCTATTAACACACTTTTTAGAGTAGTTACTGTCTGTTCAACGTGAACTCATTGAGAAGGCGCCAGTTGGTGCTTCTTCATGTTACCGTTATTAATATTTTCCATATTTCAACAGTTTTCTATACATTTTCATATTTCAATTAAAATAGATGAGCTAGAACTATTCAGAAAATAAAATTGTTTTATATAACTCTGCTGCTCTTCATGATCCGCTTACAACTTTATTTAGCGGTCTCGAACACCGGTTTGGTCCAATATTTATATATATGTATACATGCATTCTGGTTTGCAATCTCCGTGTCCTTGAGAAGGTTACTGCCTTGTCCCAACCTCTGCTACGTAAGACTCTTATAAATCACATTGCAATATCGACGCCTCCGGTTTACCTTTGCAGTTTTGCACAGGCCACAACCAGATCTGCAATTTTAAATAGCTCATTTTATATTTCCCTATCGTTTTATTGGCGATATTATACCGGGGTTTATAAGTGAGGTCAAAAAACCATAATCTATCAATATTTACATTCTTTTGTTATCTTAATGGTTTTAGATTTTTCTAAAAATATTATTTGCGTTTATTTTTAAATACAACTATGCATTTTGAAAAATCACCATTGTTAATATAAACAGTTGTAGGTGGATTGAGACAAATTGATTTTTTTGTCTTATACCTATTGTTAAAAACATTTTTAGGTTTTTGTAATGTTTGAATAATAAATAGGAAGATTAAATCTAATTTGATGTACCTTTATGTAAAACAAGTTTTAGGAGAAAAGGCAAATACATAAATAAAGACTTTATACAAATTCTGTTTATTGTTACTTTGTTAGATGAATGAGAGCAAATTGGATGAACAAGATCAATGACCTCTAATACTTTGGAATTTCCAAATCGATTAAGGTAATTTTCCATTGCATAATGCAGTGGTTTTGTAATAAAGTTTAAGAAAATGAGAAATAATAGAAATTCGATTAAGTAATAAAAAGGAAATCGAAGGTAGCAAAATTACCAAAAAATTAGTCTTGCAATATTTCTTATTTATAAATATCTCTCAACAGACACCTCTGTATTAAAGAACACTTTTCCAAGTCCCAAAACGTTGATTCATGAGTTTTTACCTCTTTGTACCTCTGACTGCAGACATTGTCCGTAATGGAGAGGTTTCACCGTACAATAATTGTTTCGTTCTCATACCATACAAGATGAGCATTTAATCAAGAACAGCTCCAAGAAACTAGCTTTAAAATCCCACTTATTAACGGAATTTAATGTTACTAAATTTACTTAAAAGTTTTAGAATTTTCTTTGTAGGAACCCTCATTGGATTACATGTACTTTAATAGGAAAATCTAAAGAGCTTGTAAGAATGACCAGCACTTTAGAGGGTGCTGATAGGAGAAAGAATTCAATTAAAAATCTTACCAAAGTTACTAATCGGCTTATCGCCGCAAGAGTGTGTTAAACTCAATTAAAGTTTTAAAATCACAAATTTAAAGAAGTCTTTTTCCCTTCTCTTAACTTGCGGGTCAAGTTTTCTCTCTTATAGCAAAAACTATATCTTTCAATGGAAACAACAAATATAAAATTTGATATAAGCAATCCGTTTGACATGCATCATAAAGAAGGAATTTACTACTTGAACGTATTAGTCTTCTTAAATCTATTAGCTCGTTTAAAGGTCATCAGAGTTAGATAGAATTCAAATGTTCAATTGGACTATTTTATTAGTAATAATTTCCTGAAAAATTAACATCGTATTCTAGACAGAAGACAGACTTGTAAAGAAAAGATTTATCTGCCTGCAGTTTGCAGCATTAAAAATTCACATTTCAAACATTCATATCGACGAATTTTTTGTTTTTTTTTGTCAGAAAAGAATAAAAGTTCAGTTTTCTTCTTTTACTATCGTCCTTGTATTGCTTCTAGTTTTCTTCTGGAAGAGAGACCATATATTTGCAGTAAGTAGGTAACTAGAAAGTTAAGGTTGGTTTTAAAACCAAGTGGCAGTAATCACAGAAATTTCGAAACCTTGCAAACAGGTCTTCTTAGGCCCTTTTTATTAATTCATTGGCGCTCGCTATTCTTTCATAACATCTACTGTCACTTACAAAAGCCTTTTGACTAATGTGTCAGACTCTTATATTAAAGTGAGAATATCGTCCCAAACACGTTGCTTTGACAGGTCTTGAACTCTAACCTCGAGTATCAAATTCTTCTCAGAGTGCAATGGCTAGGACACCTATTTACAAATTTTTCATTTCTCAGCTTCTCCATTAACCAGTTTAGCTTAGACAAGTTTTTAAGCTCGATAATATGATCTTTAGCCAAATGCTACCTATTCATATTGTCTTTTATGCCTCGCAAGCAAACACAGTTAAAGCTGACATGATCTTACTGTTTCTAAATCCCAATAAAAGTGTTTCAGTTTTATTTAGACAGCTGTCTACCTTTGCGTTTATCAAGTTTATCAGTCTTCTCGTTGCTGTGGATTCCACTATGACTGAGAACTCAGATGAGACGGGCTTTCTCTTTTTCGCAAACTTCTAAAGAAAAGTATTTTTCCTTCTGGCTAAACAGATTGCTTTTAGTGTCGTGTAATTAACGAAACAAATGTAAATTTGCCGCGTTACTGATAAAATGATAAAAGCCTAGAGCGCGGTATGCTTTCCCAAGGCAAAGCTTTCCTGTGCATTTGGGTTTTCGAGAAATATGTGTCTGTCTTTCTAACATAGCCCTCTTGTTAAAACAAACTACCGTGTCTTATTGGAAGTCTATCTGTACATTTTTCTACTATTTTCTCGTTGAGAGCAAACTTTATACAGTCCTTTGCCGATAATGGTATTTCCCTTTTTTTCTTTCAAAATCATGAAACCCATATCGCATTCTGAGATATGTCCCTATGGCGATTTTTTTTATCTGAGTAACAAGTTCTAGTAGCCGTTATAGAACTTCGAGTGCCGTTGTGGCTCTTGTTATAGCCAGATAGATCACTTGTTGAACCTTGGTTAGTTTTACACTTAGTTATCAGACTACTGAGCCATACTACATTCTTGGTTTGATAATAATGACTGTTGATTACATAAATGGGAACCCTGTTTGGGTTTTCAAATCATCTCGACAATCAATATCTGTTCATCTGAAAATGAATCTTTCTTCTTTTAAGAAATGGGCATTAGAAAATGCAAGCAAATAACTCATTACCTGAAGCATCCACGTCTGGGCATCCCAATCGCTTCAACCACTCTGTCTTGATCTTTTGCATATTGCAGAACAGCTTGAGATTTTCTCACTTTATAAAAAGCACTGCCTAGTTACTTCAATCTCTAGCCGCGAGGATTATTGTTAGAAAAGATTATGAGGCATGGGAAACTTGTACTCTTGAAATACAAAACAAAGAAGGTCATAAGCAATTTCTCAACTCTTCATTTTCCTCGCAATATGCTCACACCTCGTCGATGCCACGGCGTAAATGCTTTGATTGGATTTGATGTATCTGGACCAGACTTTTCTGGATAATATGCTTTGTAGGTTACTCGATCTGATTTTTAAAAGAACCTACTTTTGTTTATTAAACTCGACCATATTATCTTTAGCTGATTTCCATAAAGGGTTTCCTTCGCTTCACCTGCCTTCTTATTGTAGTGGATCCCATTGTGCCCGAGAATCCGCAATGATGAGCAAAACAAGCAAGCCTGTCCAAAGCTTCTGCGAGTTCTGTTGGAAATCTACCTGACCATTCTCCCACTCATTTCCTAACTAAGATTGTGAAAAACTAGTTTATATGCATTTGGTCTTTTGCCTTGATTGTTCTGTAGGTGAATAATGGAATTTCCTTTTCCTACAACAGGGGTATTCTGGCACGTACTATGTTTAAATCTCTATAATCCTTCATCTCACATTTTGAAGTAAGCCGCCATGGACTTCTGATTTATTCAACAATTGATTCCTGCTAGCCCTAATACGACTTCGAGTGCGGCTGTGGATATTGTTCTAACCACCGGGGTATGTCCAAACTGGCAATCATTAAACTTTGGCATTCTTTGGTGTTGTGTACTATACTTGACAGCAGATCACTAACGAGTCCTACTATACTCTTGTTTTGGTAATGCCTAAGTAATATCGTACACCGTGGATTTCCTTACGCCTTTTGTTTTCTTTCTTCCATTCTCCTCACACATCTTTCAGTATTCCTAGGCTACTTGCATTCGATCGTACAAGACGTTCAGAAACTGACCGGTGATCAATATCAGACAGGCAGCTACTTTGAGGGAAACTTCCTGTTATCCATATGTCTTCCTGGCAGTCTGCTAAGCCTTGAAGTTTCTTCCTTCTAATTTTGATCTTATCCAGTTGACACCCTTGACTTACAGAGGTTGGCAGATTGTAGCCGTCCAGGCCTTAATAAATGCTCGTTCGCTGTCAAAGAACACTAAGGGGTCAATTTTCCTCTTTCAAATTTGATCACTAAGACGTAGAGCGCTGTTTCTATCGGTCTGTCAAGTCGGTAAGCGTGCTGATTTTAGTAAGAGGGATTTGAAATAAAAGTACTTTTCAGCAGATATATGTCAACTACCCATTCCAAAAATTTAGAGGTAGGATTTTAGATGAACCAGGTAGATGAACTCGGGTATAGTGGTAGAATATTTTTTGTTGCTTATATTTGCCGTGTTAATTTTTTGACTTGCAACGAGGTGTCAGTAAATATTTTTCGGTTGATCTTACAAGGCTAGAACTCGATACGTTTAAATTATGAGCAACCATTCACTCAATCCAATCAATAGTGCTGCCTATTAAAGGTAACGCTGACTTTAATTCAGAAGAAAATTGAGAGGTGCGCTAACCATAAGGTTACAGAACACAAACTACGTTCGTATTCTACTGATTGTCCCTGTATATTATGTAAAACTTTCTTTTCAATATGAAGTAAATAAAAAAAAAATTGAGTTTTTTTGATTTTGCTTTAAGAGTTATTTAGAGAGGAAATTGTAAAAAGAATGATATTCATTTTTTATCTACTTGTTCTAATAAAAAATTCAAAATTAACATTCTACTATTCATTGATCCAAAATCTGCACATGTACTCAAATGAGTAAATTTCCAAAAACCATCTGTTTTCAGCAACCTGAAAAAAATAATAAAAATCGATTCTGTTTGAAATCTTGATAGAAACAACACAAGAAATATATTTTCGTCTAAGAGGATAGTTTGAAAAGTTAACCATGCACATAAAGACGTAGCTTAAGTACATTTATCTTAACCTTGTAGAAGAGATGTTACAAATATCCGTAACCCAGAACTAAATGTATCGCGCCCACTTAATGCCATTACATGCTATAACTCAGAAATACAATTCTTCCGGTATTATTTTATGGTTACTCGCTGGATTGGAACATGAGTTAATTACTGATCTGGCAACCTTCAATTAATCCTAATGCATGATGATTCTCAAGTTCACATAATCATAGTCGCTGTTTTATCTGGACAATGACTTTTTAATAGAAACAAAGCCGATTATAGAAATGGTTTATTATAAACATTTTAAAGAATTTTTTTGAGCCACTTAACACGTTTACAATTATTAATGATGTCATTATTTCGACATCTTTTTTTATTCCCTGTAATGTAAGCAAACATTCACACCTGGCAAAACCTTTTTTTCTCAAATTTCTCAGGTAGATAATTATTATACAGCCACGACACGAATAGTAATAGAAGAAAGTTTGTAGTAACCGAGAAACATAGGAAATTTATTAAAGTTTGCTGAACCAAATTTTCGATGCGATAATTGATGAAAACATTAAATATTAATATTTACGGTTTATTATTACAATTTTGACAACTTTTACTGTGTGTGTGTCTAATTAGCATGACGAAAAAGTAGGTTTTTAATAATTCATCTGAATTTTTATAATTTGCTTGCCAATTTGTTTATATTTTAAATCATATTTCTGCAATAAATAAAAAATTAGGAAATTTAGTTTGAAGTGTTACATTTTAACGTTGGTATGAATTTCCTTAGACCTTGATTTTGGTTCATTTTTTGTTTATAGTGTAAAATATGATGTAATAATCTACTAATATGTAGTCTTTCTAGTTTTCAGCTTACCTAGAAACCGTGAGAAACAAAAATATTAACACGTTGAAGGGCAGTAGGAAAACTCAAAATGTTCAAAAAAAGCTTTTTTGAGCAATTTCGGTCATAAAAAACCGTTTTAATAATCTCCGATTCTCTATAAATATGAAACAACCTTATTTTGAGTATTTTTGAGGGGATTGAAATTTGACACCAATAGACGTCCTGTCATTTTTTAAATGAATTTTTTCATAGATACCGTCCAATACGTTTAACTCCAAACAGCGCAAAACCCTAAAAATCAATTCAAACCTTCTTGCAGACATAACAAAAGGGAATATCGAGTGACAATAAAGCACATCTTTATATGAAAAATAACGGCGCATACTGCTAGTTGAAACTTGGCCTTGAAGCAAACACAGCCCAAAAAAAGCTTTTATTTCTTTCGTCGTAATTGGTCGAAAACTTACAGATCGGCTATGTCTTGTTTTTGGCCTGTTCGTAGTGACTGTCCATAATTCTTTGAGCATTACAAACAGTACAAAATTTCTTTTGGTGTGGCATTTGCTTCAATATCTATTTTGCGTCCAACACTGGTATTGTCAAATCCGAGACGCTGTTGTAGTTTTCCATGAAGATTCAGATTTTTCCATAATACCGTTTAGATAGTCACCTTCCTCTTGTTCTTCAGATGAGTAGCTGCTTTGTAATCCTTCTGGCTCTTTAGGCAACTCACTGCTACTGGCATCTGAATCTGTCAGATCCATATTCATCGTCACTGTCATGGTATGGATCTTCCTCTTCATCGGTAAACACCTCGTCAAACATTTGGCTCAACCGTATTGCCTCCCGTTCGTAAGGATTATTAGCACTCATCTAAAAAGAATGAAACTAATAAGTTGAGAATCTATACTAAACAATCTTTGAGACTTGGAACATATTTCGAAAACCTATAACATAACCTTACTAAAAAAGTAAACAGATACTTACTTTTCGATAAGAACTACGTTACAATAAAAAACTGTGTAGCACGTGGTGTTTTCCTGCATAAAAAGAGCACATCAGAGCGCGAACGTGATCACTGTGACACCAAAAGTGCAACTAAATGCATTTTTATGAAGCGTACGACGTTGATCGGCGTCGTGTAGAAATTGGACGGGGCAGGTCAAAGACATAAAAGGTTAGAATGCAAACCGCTTAACTCGTAAAAGAACGACACTACTCTAATATAAATCGTGCTAGTTGTGGCAGTAATCATGCATCTTAAACATTACATATAGGAAATGGGACGTTGATAGATGTTCTGCCCTTTTTTTACAATATAACTTTGGACGCTGTAAAATGTTCTGTCATAACGAGCACGCCACAATGGACGCCGTACGACGTTAGTGTCCTTCAAAGTGTTAATGTTTGATAATGTAATGTAATAATAATGAAAGAACACTAAATAACTAAATATTTAGTTTATAATTGCAGATTTAAGAAATGCATTTATAAAATGATTTTATTCAAGAAACACTTAAAACATTCAGGCCTCTGTTACACAAGCGCATAGCCGTCTTTTATTTTGTGGCATTAAACGCGTCGGCATAGCAAAGGTAATGGGAGCTCGTTGGTAAGAAAGAGAAACCTATAATATCAAAGCTTTATTTGGCTAAGAGAATAGTGAAACTGAAAGCTCGAATGTTTCTAGTCTGTGTTTGAGGTCCAGTTGTATTGTAAGATATTCTCAAGCATTGATCTTTAATTTCTGATAAAACTCAAATAAAAACTGAAGCCAAATGGCTTCATTGTTATAACGTTAGTAGAAGAATCTTAAGTTTTGGTCGCAAGTTTTGAATTACCTGAGTCTTATCGACTTCTTGGGTTTAGTTTGTCGATGTATCCAACGATTTTCTGGAAAACACTGCTGTCCATCCTGGGAAATTGACAAGCTGCAAGAAGGTTGTTGTCTCGAGACGTTAGTTTCTGCAACCCAGGGTTTACCATTAAACAGCCAGCTAAATTATAAGGATGAGTAAACAAAAGTAAGACTGAATCAGAACCCCGTTGGCATGGACAGAGTTGGAATGGACAATTGACAAGAGAGACTAATAACGAAGGAATTTGATATTTTAATGCAAACAACTTTTCGTATGAAAACACCAACATAACGTTTCAAGAATGCACCATTAACTCAGACAGCACAGCCGTAGTGGTGGGTCTATTGGTGGTGAAGTATTCGATCAAGCTCCAGGCTGAGGTATAGCAACTGCAGAAAAAGCTGACAAAGCGACAGAAGCGGTATGATTAAGATTCAGATAATTAAAACGCAGAAAAAAAATGTAACGGGAAAAAGTCTAAAAAGAAGCATAATACCCGTCACGGATGTCGGAAGATGTTTAAGCCCACAGCTCAAGTCGAAATCGGGGTGGTCATAGCTAAACTTACCTTAACAAAAAGAAAAAGAAAGCTTACACAATCAAAAACTTTGGACAAGTTCAAAAGATGTTTCAAATTAAGGGCGCCAGAAGCTGAAGGTCATAGGGAACCCACGGCCAGCCTACGCAGCTTCTCGTGAACAAACACCCTGTATATGGGTCCCTAATTGCGGCTGAAGCAGGGGCCGCCGGCTTTCTTCATTACGGCAAGAACTTATGCGACAAACAAATCCGTAACAACAGCTTTTTAAGGGAACCGTCGGAACGATGAACACAAAAGAATACTGGGGTCTTGAGAGTTCGAATACAGACATACGGAAAAACATAACAAAAACTAGATACACTCATTTCATGGGCACACAGATCACTTTACGCAATCCTTCAAATAGAAGACAGGGTACGGTGAATTATCTTCACCTTCCTTACCATAATTTGGATTTAATCCCTTAGCCTGAAAATTCTAGACTAGATCAGCGAAAATCAGCGGTTTATTCAACCCTATTAGAGCCCATCTCTTAGAGTCCACCAAAAATGCACTACGGCAACCACAAAAAAGGTGAATTCGGAGCCGATAAATGTTGTGAGAAAACATCTGACCCAAAACCTCACAAAGGTAACCACATAGCACGCATAACGCGCTGTCCCTAGAAGGGAACAGCTGGTCTCGTTAAGAGACTAAGTTCGACTCTGACTAGAAATTCTAAATCATTTTACACAGATGATGCATTAAAAATGGAAAATTACCAAACAGGATTGTTTCAATTTAATACGACCTTTTATAAAGACATATCTCAGCATTCCTTCTGACAACGAGACCTAAATGTAAATAAATTATTCCCCGAATCGGCGGCGGCAAAAAAATACACCCGAAACATATAAACAATTTTGAACTAGAGTGAAGCACGTTTTACTAATAAAGCAACGCAGATTAAACTTCATAAATGAATCTTTAAAGAAAAAATGATCTCATTAACTACAAAGAAACATAAAACAATTTATTGAATATATTTTATGATGAAATAAAATAATTTAATGCTTAAAATGCACACAAAGATCCATTGAGTTCACAAAGAAGGGTAGATCTGCACATAATCTCCATTGACGTTTAAAATAACGTTACAAAAACAGGAGCTTCAAAAGGGAAACTATTCAACTCTTCACTGAACTGCTGCCTGGTGCGCATTAGAAAGCTGGACGAGAAAGAGGGAAACTGCGACTTTAAAGAAGAAGACAGATTGAAGCACGTGCTATTTGAATACCTGTTAAAGGAGCAAGAGAATGCAGATGGTACAAAAGGACGTATGTCAGCTAACGAAACGATTTTTACTACAAGATTTAACCTCTTTTTTGATATAACTAAACAGGAGATATACCATGTATATATAATTGGTACCGCCATCTTGATCTATAGCCAGCAGATGTCTTTGCTGCATTTAATGCAGATGTGAAAGAATTTGGTCTTTGAGGCCGAACTGGCTCTTATGTAGAGAAATTTACCAACTTTCAAGCAGAAAGACCAAAACAATCTAATTTTAACTTTTGAGCTTGTTCTGTTTGGTCCTTCTTGTTCTTCTTCGATTGATATTAATCATATGCAAGTAGCTTTAAACTGCGTTAGTTAATGGCTGACAATAAATGCAAAATTATTGTTCTCGTGGAACCTTCCACAACAGTTTTGTTTGATATTCAGGATACTGGTCTGTTTGGCTAATTTTATCTCGGTTGCTCACCCGTAAAGTTGTTTTCAGATTAAGATTTGTAAAGAAACCTACTAATTTTTTTTCTTCAATCAAAATTGATCAAAAGTGCAAATTCTTTTTGAACTACATATACTTGATATTTTCAATATCTGGTCACATAAACGGAGATCCTGTTTAGATTTCTCAAAAGGCATTCATCTCGTCCTTTGACTGCTCTGCTGGTGATGTGTCTAGACTGAACCTTCTTTGTAGATTACTCGATATAAATGCAAAGCAGAGAGTCGGCCAGGAAATAAAGAGTGTTGCATGATTCTCAGTAAAAAAATCTTCTTAGGACAAATGCTTTGCAAAGATGCTAATTGCTTGTCTATCTAGAGAAATATTGTTTAGTTCGCATATCTTCTCTGAGGAATAGAAGTAGGGCATCATTCGATAACCTCGCCTGTTCTTTACACAAAGTTGCTCTTCAGACTAGAACTAGCTAGATCCAAAGACTGGTAAATAATATTTAGTCCAGAAAGAGTTCAATAAAAGCTTGGTAGCTACGAAATAAAGTTGTTTGAGGAGATGATTGTTAAATAGATTGTGGTTCGATCTAGTCACAACTATCTTATGTTGCTATCATTTCTTAAATTTTCTAGCTCGACAGCAGCAGTGTGTTGGGAATGTTATTAGCTGAAAGAAAGCAAGACAAATATGCAAGTATCTCAATCTTACACATCAACCTGTAAATAGTTACAAATACAACATACATGTCGGATGATGAGAAACTTGTTTAGCAACAGTGAATTTCGTGTAGCAGGGCGTTTGGATATATTACTGTCATTTTCTCTCTGAGTACATAAATTTACTTGGGTACTCTTTACAATTTTTGGTTAGGTTTATTATGAGATATTCAAAAAACATAAAAAAGAAGGAATCAAACTAGAAGAGAAATCAAATCAAAGCTCAGTCAATAAATAATCTACCTATGCACCTTCTTTATATAATAACTGTTAACACCAAATACAACCACATAATAAATAACAAAAACATATGCGACCTATAAAATGTAATCTCGATCAAGTGTGTATGTATACATATTTACTATATGTAACATGTGCTCTACTGTATTTACAGCCACGCAGTGACTGTATGTATTTTGCAAGGGAAATACTATCAGATAAGAAATGTCACTTAAATGACATTAATACAGCAAAGTTCTCATTTTCTTCTCTTCTCCTCTTATAATACCAAATGCGTTTTATACATCCGACTTCTGTATAGCTTCTCGTTTTATCTTACATTAGATACAAATGTCAATGTAAAAGCTGTTTTCGTTATGGATTACGTTATTGGAAGGTAAGTAAATCTAAATCGACGTTTTCAAAAACAGTTAAGTAGCATATGAGAGTTAAGTTATCTTAAAAGTGAACAACAGTAGCGGTTTCAGATTCTGTTACCTATTTCCGTGTTACATTGTTCAAATGCTCTTTGTAGTTCAATTTAATTAAACCTACTGATATGCAATTACAATTTAACCATATTCTATATACCTTAACGGTAAGAATTTATGTAATCGATTCCATTTTCTGCGTTTCGGATCGAAGAAATAGGTTATATTTAAAAGGTGACGTTTTTCTCGAGATGTAGTATATGAAAGAAACTTAATTTAAATAAAAAGCGCTACGGTTGAATAAATTATCAACTATAATCAATAAACAGATTTTTGAACTGGAAATTAATTTTAGTAGAACAGATTCCTTTAGAACGGTTTTAAAATGTAAATTAAGGTTATAGTTGACAAAACTAATTTATTGTTATAAGAAGCAAATAAGGTCTGTCTTAATTTTCTTTTTGTATATGAATCGGAATATTTTAAAAAATATTCGTCGGGAAAAATCTGATAACGCTAGAACTAATTCGAATTATTCGTTGGTATCAACTTGACCATATAATTAATTTAGCAATGTTGAAGCCAATTAATAACTTTGGTGTTATCAGTTTTGATATCTGTTCTTGTGGCAGTTTCTATAATGAATTATAATAGGAAGAGACGATGCAAAAACTGATATTATACGAGTTTAAGTTAATTTCTGCAACTGTTTGGGATTTTTAAGCATTCAAAGTATCCAGATAAACGTCTTGTATAATATGATGGTATCATATCTCTTGTTATAATCAAAAGTTGAATTCTCCATACATTCCAAAAGGATATTTCTTATTCAAACTACAGATTCTTTTTGGACAAGGAAATGGCTTCTGGGAGTTGCAAAACAGATTACATTGAGACTTATCTAATCTTATGTTATATTTATCATCACCCACCCAAAGAGAACAAGCGGATGAATGAAACAGTTTTTTTTGCATTCTCACTGAAAGATTCTCATTGCCTACTTACTTTGGCATCAATGTTTAGAATCAATTATTGTTTGAAGAAAAAAACGTAGAATATTTGTGTAAAATAAAAAACACAAAGTATTAAAAGAATCTCAGTAATTACTTTTGAATATGATATAAGAAGAGCAAGGGTCTACCATAAATACAATAAAATGATTTTAAAGAAAATCTAGCTTTTGTTTATACAATAACTTGAATTTTTAAATTCTCTCTATTAAATTGAGAGTAATAATGCTCTTGTTATTAATTCACCTCGTAAAAGAATCAATTCAGTAAATTATCAACGAGAAATCTCGGTTTCTTTGTTTTCGCTACGCGCACAAAGCTTGTTTAATAATTTCCCAACTGATCAATACTTGGCTCGAAAAACTTGAAATTAATAGCAGAAACAAAAGAAACTAGGCAAAATGCGCACAAACCCAAAATCAACACTTACTGCTTCAGGTAGGTAATAGATGTCTCAAAGCAGTCTGGAAAGACGTGTTGTAATTAATAACAATAAATCTAGACAGACAAAGAAAACCTCTAGCACAGATTTTGATAACAATAAAACGAACCTTGATTCGCTTAACTTTTTTGGACAGGCGTTTCTTGTGTCAAAAAATTCCTCGCCAGATTTTGTAATACTCATACCAAAAGTTGCAAAAAACGATTTACAACAAAGTCCCACACGAAGTACGTCTCTTGTAATAGATCGATAATGCCAAAGATAGCGGTATGCGATAATTTCATTTATCAAGGTCACTCTAACAGTATTCTTGCAACTAATGGTAAGCCACCGATACGTGTCCACACACCTATGATTCTCCGCTCATTCTAATTACCATTCCACTGACTGAAGGAAAAAAGAATCCTTAAATGGTCGAAACAACCTTTCTTACGCAGGTTCAGTATTAACAAACGTATATGGAAGGTCTGACCTGTCACAAGATTTACTTACGTTCCGAAATTCCAATGTGTAAAAGCTGCCCCTAGCAGTTATCATTAGCATTATGGGAATAACTAATATTAAAGGTACCAATAAATGATAATTCTAAAAGATTTTCCTTTAGTAAGGACTAGCAATAAAGAATAAAGGCTATAATCAGTATAATCATGATAGGCATGTGGCTTTCCTATAAACCTATAGCGTTTTTACAAGCATTTGGTTATTGCATAGTGGTTGACAAGTCAAGGGTTTTTATTTACTGATGAATTAACTACTGTCCTTGCTTGAGCCAAGTACGTCCTACACTGCAAACTTTCACAGTGCTACAACTAAGTTCTACTTCCATTTTTCATTTCTTAATGGTACAAAGGTGTGTTGGGAACAATTAGTGCGGTTATTGCTTCTCTTATAGATATATGCGCGCTGTGGTAAGCCAATCGATAGATTGGCTAGCTAGAAAACGGCTGCTCTACCATTATTCTCTACCACCATCGGAAACAAGAGTAGAAACGCAGCGCAATACAGCGTGGCCAAATTTCTTCTTTACATATCCCACCTGATCATTAATTTAACGAAAAGTACTTTAAATTTTTGCTACCGAAGAACATGTATACTATAAATACAGACTTCTTGACTAGATTCTTCTTCGACTTTGTTTCATCGGTACTGCCATAGCCAACAACCACCTTCTTTGGTCGCTATTTCAACCCTTCTGAACTTTCTGCCTTTTGACTTTAAACTCGAAACTATCTGGAATTAGAAAATTCTAGAACTCATATTTCTAAGAATCTCCCTTTTCAACTTCACCAAAAATTGATACCACCACTTCAAAACAAACTATTCAGGAGGCCATCCGTCCTAGTGAACATTTTGCGTTATTTAGATCATTCATGAGAAAAAGCACATTTACAAATTATTCCGCTGGTGAATATGCAGTGAAACCATCTCAACACACTAGTTTGCTTGCGTATGACTACGTACAGAAAAGCATGTTGGATGGTGGCGTGTTCTACTCTGGATTATGTACACGGTGCAATCTCAGATCTTTACTAAATTTCTTCGACAAAGTACATTAAGTTCTAAGAAAACCTCAATTTGATGATATTACTGTATCCGCTCTAATAAAGACATATTACTTTGCATTGCCGTTTTCGTCGCCGTCAAAGTCATCTCTATCGACAAGAACGCAGCTCTGGACGAAGGCACTCCAAGCCATTCTGCTTCTAACTAGCATCTTTCTCAATAACTACCTTAGATACGATTATTTTGCATTTGCTTGATGATCGTGAAGCCCCAAATCTTGTTGCTCCGGAGCCATTCCCAACGTCCTAGGCAAAGAATACCAAGAATTACTTTCCTAAATACTGAAAGAATTTCCTGAATTGTTCCGTTGGTCAATTCAATTTGTTTTCTAAGCGGGTCACTGAATCCTCCATGCTCCCAACCATAGTCAATTTCCTTGATATACTAAAGCACGCTTTTGGAAGAGTCTGATACATTTTTGACGGTTTTGTAAGAACCATTAAACGGTTCCCTTTGCATATCTGGGTGATTCATCATCCCCCGAAATCGCCTCCCTCAGTGTTTCGCGCCCGACACTTACTTGCCTATCGTGGATAGGGTTAATCGCTCGCTCACCTTTTTGGTATTATGTGACGAGACTACCGATAATTTGCGAACTGAGCAAATGTCACTGCTATATCGATCCGGACGAAATCTGTTTAAGGGAAGATTTTATAGAATTTGTCCCAGTTCAAGATTTTACCGGCGAAGGCATTGCTTCAACTATTATGAGCCGTTTAGAAGCAATTGGCATAAACTTAAATACTCTAATCGGGCGAGGTTATGACCGAGCTTCAGCTATGAACGGAAGTTTTAACGGTGCTCAAGCAGTACTTACAAGACAATTTCCCTTAGCTCTTTATGTGCACTGCAGCGCTCATTTACTGAATTTAGCCATTGCAGACACGTGCAAAGTTCGTGTTTTGTCCAACTGTTTGGGTACCATACATTCAGTAGTGACGTTTTGTTGTACCTCAGCATTACGCACCAACGTGCTAAAAGAAACTATTGAAAGAAATATGTCAGAGAGTAGACACAAAAATCTTACTGCTATGTGTGAAACACGCTGGGTTTAAAAACATGCCAGTCTGATCAGGTTTGATGAGCTGTTGATCCCTATTGCTAAGACTCTTGAAAAGTTAAAAGAGACATTCCAAAAAGCCAATCAACTGATTTCAGCCATACAAAGTGATGATTTTTTGATTACATTAAAAATAGCGTTGAAGATTTTCATGATAACAGTTAATCTCTGCAAATTCCTGCAAGGAGTCGACTGTGATTTGCCGATTGCTTGTGAGCATGTAGATGATAAGTACAATATCTCAGATTTGTCAAAACGCTGACGATCATTACTCGGATTTGTTCAAACATGCTTTCGACGCAGCGAAACAATTAAAGTATCAAGCATCTGATCATCATCAACTTAGAACATGCTCCAAACGTCTCCAGATTCCCCGTTTCGCAAACCAAGAGAAAGTTTAAACTCGCTACCGAAGGTGTTTTTGCCATTTTCAACAACCTGCAACCGGCAGTTGAGGACATTTTAGAGAACACTATCCTTCAGGTAATCACTTCTATCACCATGCTTCTCTGCATACATTTGCAGTCTGTTCCATGCTAAGCATGGACATTGCCTCTTGTTTCTTTGTAGTAGATTCCACGCAAAGAGAGGATTGAAGAGAGAATTTCTTACTGCCAGGTCAGTTAATTTGATAATGGTGATGATAATAATCAAGGTGACCCTGTTCCAACGAACCAATGGAGCCCGTCTACAGCTGTGCCTTTGCTGACTTTCCAGGATGACGCTGATGAGTCTTACTTGCGGTGATGCCTGTAGCCATCTTTGCTTGGATTGCCTTGGATTGACGATTATTACAGTTTGCTACTCAGAAGATATTAAAAAAAAGTTTGTAGTAAATTCAATCTGGATTTGATGAATTTTAATTCAGAAACATTTGCAGTTTAACACTTTTTTTTCTTTGAGTTTAACGTTTCTAAAAAGCTAAGAAGTAGTAGCTAACAAATTTATAATTTGGGACGGTGCTGATATTTGAGAGCTCAACCCTGTTTATTGACACAGATCACTAAATAGACCTTTTTGTGGTCTGAGGGAAGACTACCCCTCACATCACAAAATCAAGATTCACTTAATTTATTATAATGTCTAACAAAAGTAAAACTAAAACGTGTAAGATCGACAACAAACTAAAAGGCAACAGTTAGAAAGCAGAACGTTCCGGACATTAACAAAGCAAATGTCAATTCTGCTGACTACCAAGTTTATCAATAAATTATACCAAATTTTTTCTTATTTCAACAAAACGGCGTTGTCAAATATTAGTAGGTCGCAAAAAAATTGCCACTAATGATTTAACATTACGGCCTAATAAATTAACGAACGTCTAAGTTATACATATATATTTCAATGTCACTTTCGCATACTTCACCAAGAAGTAATTTTAAAATGTAGGTAGTATCAGATAGGTAAGAGAACGCGGAACTTGGAATAATTTTAAGAGCGCGTCCTTTCACATAGAGAAGTCGATTCTCACGCCAGCGATGTTAACAAAAAAAAGTAGAGAAGTTTGTTATTTTATTAGTTTTGTATTGCACACAGATAAGGGTGATTATTCCAAGTACATGAATATAGGTTGGCGTTGTTTCTTAATTATGTTTACTGCTAAAGCTATGCATATTTTAACTTAGTCCGTGTCTAAGCTAATTGGAAATCTGTTCGAAATCGGTTAGATTACATAAATTAATTTACTCAGATATGCATACACAAACGTTAGTGCTGTTGTTTATGAACTATTAAATGGTGAACTAGGACGCAAGTTACGCAAATTGCGTTGTAGATTCAACAAATCAAATGGATATTAAAAATACAAAGACGACGATAGGTGAAACTATGGCGCTTTAAAATTCAATTACTGATTAAATGTTTTCTTTCCTTGTGTTACGAATTTAAAGATACAAGTTCAAACATAAAGAAGATTCAATAGTCTATTATATTAGTAAGATTCTCACGAATCTCACGAGTATCATGTTCTGATAAAGAAATTTGTTAAAACTATTAAATCACAAAATGTTACAACAAAATTTCGGTTATGGAACAATTTTTTACTTCATTTTATTCTTTGTGTTCTAAAAAACAAATAACTGTAAAAGGTCAAAAACGTGGTTAAAATTTGTAACGCTGCGTATCGCATAATCTAAAACTGTACTTTTTTATAAATAACAAATTTATATTTAATAAACCAATTTTTAAAATTGTTACATACAGCTTACAAAGGTAGAATCTATAGATTCGATTTAATTTTTAAAAGCGATGCTATTCCTATTATTATCATTATTATTGCTATTGCTTATTATTCAACAGATGCCAAATATGTTTTCAATAATAATAATTTTACATTTTTCTTTACTATTATTATTATTAACATTTAAATTCAAATCGAGTTTACAGAGTTTTTTTCTGGTAATATAAAGGAATTCTAATTTAATTGCAGCTGTTCATTCTCAATAAAGCTACTAGATTGAGTGTTCAAAAATACAGTGTTATTGCCAGCCATTTAACGGTAGACTAAATTTGTTGAATAAAGCAGAAAAGCAAGAATTATTTCTCATCACCTTTATTTTCATTAACATTATTAAAACGGTCATTAAAATTCAAGTTTACTATTATATACCTGATTAAATAATTTAAATTCTCATTGTTACCACAGTTGTTATAGTAATCAAGTACATTAATGCCTATTTAAAGTTAAACAGAGGAAAAAGATCGGGGCTACCTAAATTCCTGAGCTAGATTCTTCCTCTTTTATTAATAATTCTCAGTAATTAGTCTTTTTCAAAATTCTACAACTTACAGATTGAGTGCCAGAAAGAATTAACCTAAATTACGAAAGAAGTTTGTAAGTACCATACATAAAAGTAGCTACGCCATGGAGCTCAATCCTTACTATTTTTGTCAATAGTCTAGGTTTAGCACGAAGTTCTTCTCCTTAAACTTATCAATGCAGATGTTTTCACTTTCCGTTGTACGCCAAATTTAGTTATACAGTCAGTGTCAGAAAAACCATCTGAAGAGTTGTTGAAATTCCATAGAAATAATTCCTTCATCAATTCTACTCCTGATGTACCACGCCATCGGCTATAGGTTTCTCTCCTGGAAATTATTCCGGTTGGAGCGACGAAGGAGAGTTAAGCTTACTTTGGTCAAAACCTAAACTATTCTTTCATCGACGTATTTAGAAACTTTACAACAACTCCAACCCTTTCTCCCGAATATTACCTTCTCATTTCGCATAAATTAGGAGGAAGAGTTATAGTACTGTATGAACATAGTCCAGGCTGCCTTCTCTACATTTTGCTCCTGCGCTTCCGGAGTAATAACAGGGCCATCTACAAGAGGACCACCGTCATTTAGTAAAATTTTACGACTGGGCAGGAATGCCTTCGATAGATGCCCGCCTCAAACTACACCTCTAGGGAACAACGAAGGAAACCTCAACCTAAACGAAACTTTCTCCAACAATTATTCTGCAGGACACTGAAAATATCTCTCCCGACCTCGAGGATGCTTTCGGTCTCTATCTTTACAGTTTATAGCTATAATGCTACCGTTATAAGTCCCCCATGGGGCTTCTTCAGCCGTGTGGTGTTGAAACATTGGAGTGGCGTAGAATGATGTTCTTTGTTTATTGGTGCAGAAACGGCCGTTGTTGGTTGAAAGTTGTGGTTGTTCTTCAGCACTCTTTTCCTAGTGGTATTGTAGTATCGGAGCGGGGCGCCGATTGCAGTGTGTGGTATGTTGCATGATGTTGAATGGCGAAAGCGTCGGATGGAGCGAAAGATGGTAAATTGGGCGGTGATTTCGTACCTGAAGCCCGATGTTGGTGAGCGAAACTTGGTAGGCGTGGTTACGATGAAGGGCTGTTAGCGTCGGTTTTAATGGTTTTTGTAGGCCCAGAAGGGCGTGTGGTGCTGTCGGAGGGTGCGGATGTAGCATGGCGCATCGGTGGATAATGTTGGAAGGCGTGGTGTTGGAGAGACACGGCCGATGTGGCGTCTAGGGGAAGAATTGTGCAGAGAGGTCATTGACCCCATACTAGTTGAATTTAATGTTGTTGGTAGTTGTTGGAAAACGGTGCCCCCAGCCGTGATGGTGAATTGCCGAAGGGGCGATGGATATGATTAGATATCCATCGGCTGTCGCGGTGATGGTATCTGGTGGTCGACGATAAGAAGTCGGTGTTGAAAGTGAACTGGCACTCGGGGATTGATGGTAACGGTTGCACGCGAATGGTACTTAACTCGCGGACTGGTGGATTTCGACATACAAACGGTTTCCAGAGCCACACCCCCACTCGTGCGGTGTAGGAGGTGAGCTCGGTAGCAGCCGCTAGGAATAAACGGAGGCAGTGGTAAAAGGGACTTCGGGGCCGTAAAACCTACTAACGCCGCGGCTCGGGAAGCGTTCGGAGTACAGACACCCAGGAGAGAACGGGAGATCATACACCCGCGCCAACAGTCGCGCCTCTCCCCTAGGCAGCGACGTACGCGGGTAGAAAAAGGACACCGGCTCGGGGAGTCTACGCCTCTCCCAAAACGCAGAGCGCTCCGCCTGGAATGTCGGCGCCGCTACAGGGCCTTCGCCCTCCAGAACGAAAGTTGCCAGTAGCAGCTGGGTGCGCCTGACGCGGGCCGATGTGTACACACCGGTAAGTGACTGTGGGAGGGATCACTGCCGACGTCTAAACCGAACGAGCACTACGTGGAACTGACGCTTAACTCAACGACAGACTAGACAATAAGTGAACATCTTCCAACATTCTTAGAATACTACCGTAATGCGTTTCGCCAAAAAAGGACAGCTATTGAATTAGATCTTCTAACACTTAACTTAAAGTTAAACATCTTGAAGTGACTTTACACTTCAAACTAACTTATAATCAACGCATTTACAAAATAATAAAGAACAAGTCAACAGCAGTAATGGTGATAAGACAAATGTATGGAAAAATTTAAAAACTCCAGATCAATTGTTGTAGACTGATAATAGCATGCTAAAGCAGTCAGAACAATAGTGACATTTCGTATAGCAGCCAAAAACACTGCAAATATCAAGAGTACTTAACACAAGCAATACTCTCTTGAATACTGACAATCTGAGAACGACAGGCCTTGGTCAATCTTCAACTTGAAGAACAATAGGTACTATAACTTTTAACAAGAGATCAGACTATTACACTATTCAATAGTACACTTGCACAAAACCTTTAGGTAACTAAATTGACAGAAATCTCTGGAATAATACCTATTTTGAAAACTACTTGATGGATTCATTTGGTTTATTCTACTCTGACTATCCTTAGAAAAACATCCCATAGTCTTTCAGGCTATCGTAATTGCTATGCAAGGACGCTTATATAAAAACTTAGATTTGGGAAGAAACTACCCAAACAAACAAAACGTACTATCTAATAGTCATACGGCACTCAAAACTTTTTTAAGAACCAAGGTCACATAAAAACTGAATGCCAACAGGCATTGGAATGCTGCTAAACTGATTTGATTGTCACAATTAAATAATTTCAAGGGCAAAAAGTTGGTCAACCAGCTAAACGTTTGTTTTTTTATCCAAAGTCGGTGTTTGGAATGCCACGATACTGTCTGAAATATTGGATCAAAGAGCAACAAAATCAGCACAACTTAGAGATGGACCATGAAAACAGCTTCGATAGGCTGATTCTACACGAACAGTCAAATTGATCTGAATGGCAGGACACATCAGTGTCAAGCTAATCGGAAGTTTTCCTTTTTGGTCCAGAGCCGAATCTTAGAATATGCAAAAACCAAAAGCAGCAAAATAAAAATGGACCATCTACAAAAAGAGCTATTAAGCGAGCAGTTATCTATCTCTTTCTCTCTCTCCCTCTCTCGCTTTCTCGCTCGAAGCGTTACGATGTTGCATGACGTAAAAATAGGCAGTTCTACTGCCTCTACGTCACTTGTAATAAGTCTTCGTTACCCTAACGTTTTGGTCGCTGTTTAACAGCCGCGATTTGATAGACAAACTTGGCTGGACAACTCTGAAAGTGGTTGTTAGCGGCAAAACAGTGACATTTAACGCAGGTGTGGACTCAAATAAGTAAGTCAGCCTGTAGGACTACAGAAAGTCTAATTTAGTAGCAAATGTCCTACCTACATTAGAAGCGTAGGAAAATTTTATTTGCAGGACAAAACGAGTTTGATATATTTAGAAAATTCAGGTTTACTCGAAACCGATTCAGCTTAGGGAAAAAAACTCAAATATCGACTAGAAGAAAATTGATTGGAAATAGAAACAAAAGATGCTTGATAGACTTGCGTCAGAAATAAAAATGACATTTGCGTATTCCAAAAACGGAGATTGCTCACAATCGTCAGCAAGTAAACTTACACCCAAGACTATCATCAAATATGCACAACAATGGGATCATGAAATATGTTTTGTGATCGAACGTAGAGAAAATTACGCTACGGGAAACAAAAACAAAATTTTGAAAAATATTATGCAATTCTTGACAATAAAATTTTACTTGCAAATTATTGTAGTTAGCGGGACTAAACAATATTGGTAATAAAGTCTGGCCTTAGTCTCCAAACATTCAAATGTCAACTTTATGTGGGATACTTGGACAAATATCAAGCTATTAAATCCTGAAGCTATAGGTAATTAACGAATCAATATTTCTTTATAAATTCAAATATTCAAAATGGAAATAAATTATAAGAAAAATGATGGAAACAGTTTTGATTTCTTTTGTTTCTTACCTTGCTATTTAATTATATTTTTATTTTACTTATTGTTTATAGCTCTTATGCTCCACTTCTTCGTATATTTCTTGTTCTTATTTAATTCAATTGTTTGAATGTTTCGATTTCTCAATAACATTTAAAGAAAGCCATACAAAAGTATTTATATGTTATATTTCATATTTATTATTTTACTTTGAAATGATATACATACTATAAATAGCCTTTAATAATTTAAAGAACGAAATAAATAAATAAATAAATTTAAAAATAGATTTTAATTTGTAGTAGGTACAATAATAACATTAATATCCCACGATCTTAAATTAAAATAACCACAACTATTAGAAACCGATACTAACCCCATTAATATTGCATTATAGTATACTATTTATTGCACGCAAGTGCATATCGTAGACCAAGTGATCCGCAGATAAGCTGCAGATATAATTATAGCTCTGATTAATTTCACTTCCTAAAGCTATAGTTATTCACGACTATTAAAGTATTTATATTTCATTTTGTATTATTTCAGATTAAATGCTTGTTCTGTATTGAACCCTTTACTTTTCTAGATTAAATGAGAAACATACTATACCAATTATACATAATATTTATCTTTTGTAATTTTAAAGTAAACTGCAAAGCAAACCAAATTTCTAATTAAAGTAATATTCAGTATACAACGTGTATGCTGAAGTGGAAACGACCTGTTTTAATATTTCAATGCTCAGTTGACTAAAGAAAAATATTTGAATATACGTGTGAGAGAATGCCTCTTTTTTATCTTAAATAGGGTACAGAGTGATTCACTAGTAATGACAAGTCTAGTAGAAGCTGAGATGCAGCCTACAGGTCACTTCAACTTTTTTCATTTTACAAACATCATAAGACAGAGAGACATACCTGGTTTTCTGTTTTGTATTTTGACATAATCTAGAACCACCAAGAGCATAGCCACAGCACCTACAGCTAGTGTTCAGCTATAATGCAATCCAAAATTACCGTTTATTTTGCAAATGGATGCGAGTCCTTTACCAACCAGATGGGGACCAGCAAACGGTGATATTGTGTGCTAGCATAGCTTAGCTCGAAGATTATTAACAGCAAACACCTCCCTTGGTTTCAGCAGATGAAGAACAAAAAGCACTTCCCTAGAAAAGAAATCCAGTTTCCGGACATTCTATCTTCCAATCCTATAATAGAAGTCGGTGGATATGACCATATCACAGTTCTTTAAAACTATATAATTGACGCTTTTTGTATTTATTTAGTTTGATATGACGAACTTACTGAAATGGCATTACAAAATCCAATCTAACGGGAAAGTCGTATGAGAGTTTGGATAAGTCTGAAGTATTAAGTACAAAAAAGGGCCTGTGGAAAGTTTTTACCAATTTTAGAAATTCCAGGGTCCTTCCCTGCGAATAATACGTACAAGATTCCCTGACTTTTCCATGTTTTCCTTGGCCCTTACTTTGTGAACCTTAATCAACAGTTATTTTATATAAAATAAGGTACTCGGACTTTTCAACCAACGAGTGAGCAGAACAAAATTTTTTTGGAAAGACTGACTTGTAGTAGTTTTGTAAATATATGGATCTTCTAGCAGCTGAACTTTTAAATAAATGGAATTGGAATTCATTAAATGACCAGTTCGCCACTGATAGATTTCCAGTTGACACTGAGGTCAGTGCAACAAAGCATACTACGTGCAATCGACATGTGTGAATCAGTATATTGTGAGATATGTCGTTTAAGCATAAAAAGAAAATGAGTATGAGTATGCACAAAATTTTTTTAAGAAAAGTTAAAAATGCATGACAATTCTAGGCCTTCTAGGTTTCCTAGGTGAAGGAGAACCCTGAATTACTACTAATAAAAAAGTTATGGACAAACAAAATCGAAAATTTAGTTATGTGATTCAGTTAGGACACAGCCGAGATCCAGTCGCCAATCTAGTCAAAATGTTCACATTCTTGTTTTCTAACAATAGAAGAAACTCTACGCTTTAGAGGAAGTTAAGCGAGTTTTTTTACTAATATCATTGGGCTGCGCTGAAACGAGAAATCCGCTGCATGCTGTGCGCCCAAAGCAACCCGATGCCCTACAAAGATGTGTTACGCCGTAACATTTTATTTTGAAACGCTTTGTATATTTTCGAATTTGAAGTACTTTGTATATTTTTGTTTTATTTTCAATAATTTTCTCATGTTGGTTTTTCATTGACTTATTTTCATCAATTTTTTGTATTATCTAAAAATTCCTTTTTACATGTTAGCTTAGAAATCAGCTGTTTCATTTTCATGCAAATATTATATTTCCATTCAGTCCTTCTAGTGATATCTAGTGATTAAAATTTGTATTGTATGAGTTGTGAATTCTGCGCTTTCCTCTGCAGACCTCAAACATATACACACGTTATTTTCGTTCCTTCAGCGATTGGATTTTCAGGTAAATCAGCTTTTGCATTCATTTTATTTTGTCTAATCCTTTGATTATTTCTATAGGATTGCCTTTTTCCTTTCTACCGTATCGTCAATTATTATCGTTATCCCGCTGTTTACCTACTTATTACCATTTGGATTGCAATTGCGTCGTTAAGACCACTCCAAGGGCGGGGTCGCCATCTTGATCCATGTTTTATAATTGACTGATAATTCAATTATTAATCTGTTATGAGGAATTGGTTTATGGAATATCCCTATACGTTGCTGGTGACCATCTCAATTCAAAATCTAGAGTCCAGATAGTCCCTATCTCGTTCACATAATATATGACAAGACAAAGAAAGGTATTTATTTATTGAATTTCACTTAAATGAATACTCGTTATTGGAGCGTAAGCTAGGTTTTATTATTTAAGTTATTATCAAACTAAAACTCACTAGAATATTAATAGAATTCAGTTCTTTTAACGTTATTGTTTGACCCTGACTTCACTGCAAAGTAAGTTTGTATCTGTAACAATTATTGTTTTTGCATTTGATAATTCTCTGTTCTAGTGAAATCAGAGAATCTAGTGAAATTTAATCAATAAAATAACTAATGATTTTTGTGTGTTTATCATAATTTGATTTGGTTATAAAAATTTTGATTTATCGTTTTCATTTTTTTCTTAATCATAGTAATGCTGTTATGAAGGCCTTCAAGGGTTACTATTTAGTATTATTAAATTGATCATACCATAGAGACAATATAATATGAATGTTTTGTTCCTTTTTTTTAACTTAGGTATGTAACGCTAATAAATATATTGAATTATGATTAAATAAAGGGTTTTAAAATAAGAGGTGTTATTTTGAATAGCCCGCTATTTCGGTAGATGTCACTTTTGAAGCTATCATTTTTTGACATTTGACAAGTAGAAACTACGCCATTAATAAATATGGAACGATACACGCTTCAACAACGCATTGAAATTATTAAAATTCACTATAAAAATGGTGAAAATTTGGCAGAGACGGTTCGTAAAACTCGAACATTTTTGGGTCACCGTGAAGCACCTTGTCTGACCGCAATACAGAAATTGGTGAAAAAGTTCGAGCTCTTGGGACAAGTTAGTGATGTGAAGAATAAAACCCGTGCACGTCGCTCAAGAACAGCCGAGAATATTGCTGTTGTAGCCGAAAGTGTTAAAGAAAACCCAGGTTTGTCCATTCCTCGTCGTTCTTTGGAATTAGCCATTCCACAAACGTCATTACACCGTATTTTGCATAAAGATTTGGGTCTTAAGGCTTATAAAGTCCAGTTAACACAAGAACTCAAGCCGGCCGATCATCAACAACGTCGTGTCTTTGCTGATTGGGTCGTTGAAATGCATGAAAATGATCCAGAATTCCATCGAAAAATCATCTTGAGTGATGAGGCCCATTTCCACCTCGGTGGCTTCGTCAACAAGCAAAATTGTCGGATCTGGGGCTCAGAAAATCCAAGAGTTATTGTTGAAAAGTCTCTCTATCCTCAACGTGTGACTGTTTGGTGCGGTTTATGGTCCGGCGGAGTCATTGGACCTTACTTTTTCGAAAATGAGGCTGGAGCAACAGTTACGGTGACTGGATTGCGCTATCGAGAGATGATTAACGATTTTTTATGGCCGGAATTGGATGGTATTGATCTGGACAACGTTTACTTTCAACAAGACGGCGCTACGTGCCACACAAGCAACGAAACCGTTGATCTTTTACGGAAAAAGTTTCCGGACCGTGTTATCTCTCGAAGAGGTGATCACAATTGGCCACCGAGATCTTGTGATTTAACACCTTGCGACTTCTTTCTTTGGGGCCACGTGAAAGAGAAGGTCTACGCCAACAGCCCAGCGTCGATTCAAGACCTCAAAGATGGAATTCGTGAGGCTATCGAGGACATAGGGCAGCCACTTTGCGATTTGGTTATGGAAAATTTCATGAAAAGGATATTGTCCTGTAAGCGTGGTCGTGGTGGTCATTTGCCTGATGTTATTTTCCACTATTAACGGCATACCTTCCTCTTTATAATGAAATAAACATCCGATCATTTATATTAAAAAATGGCACTTTTCTTTGAATATCAAAATAACACCTCTTATTGGAAAACCCTTTATATTGAAATTTTATTTAATTGATTTCAAATTCATAAAGCCAAGATAAATTTAATTATTTCATTGAAATTGTAAGAATGTAATGATAAAAGAAGAGTTTTTGGCAGACAAATGAAACGACAGGTCCTTCAGACAATCAAGTTTTTATAGTAATCTATTAACGTCTGACTTTTACGAAGTCTGGAGATGTTTGATATAACATTTCTAAGCAAAAATTTGACTTTTACGTTTGGTATCTTAATGGTATTGGGGTGATGGACTTTGAGTGATATGTTGAATCTAATTAGTCAAAACAATAAATTTGCATTGCGATAACGTTCAGTTCATTTTGTAACAGACTTGCGTCGATGCTAGTAGGTGCATAAATGCCAACTGTATCTAATAAGTTTGCTTTTTTAATTTATACCACGTTGCTTGGTAATTAAGTATGAGAATTTCGAAAAGGTTAAGGACATGTGTAAAAAGATTTATGTAACTAATTATTATTAGCAGTGCTCCGGTAACATCGCGTTTTAGACTAGCAATTAATTAATATTATTTTGCTTCATCAGTATTAAAGTTAGAAATAATTTAATTTTCTCTTCATTATTTTAAAGTCATTTTGTATCTCTATATGGAATTGTAGAACGCAAAAAATTCAATATTGTTAATGGAAATTTGTGTTAAAGTAAGTCTTTGTGTCCCTAATTTGATATCTCATTACAAACAGTGAAGATCCAGGTAAATGATGTATTTGGTGTGGATACCTTTAATTTAATGCCAACATTTTTGTTTGAAAAATAAAAACATACATTAGTAGAGAATTATCATCGTGTAAGTACTAAAACATGGCATGTCCTACTAATAAAAAGCTTGAAGGTTAATTCAAAATCGGTTATGCTTCTGTAGTGGACACTGAGAGTAATTTGTATAATTTTATGATCAAATAAATATTTTACCTTATTTTATCTTCAGTGACGAAATGTAAATGGACTATAACATTTTTATTGTTACTCTTAAGCATACTCAACGTTTTTTATTACCGTACATTTAACTAATGTCCAAAACAAATACTAATCTTTGTAATGTCTAAGAATTCCAAAATAATAAATTAAGTAATAAAATCGAAAAGTTTTAAACAAATTTATGTTCACGTTCGATGGGGGTGGGCGCGCACTACATAAATTCTCTTTACTTATGTAAAACTTTTTGCTTTATTAAGAAATTAATTAGTAAATATTAGTTAATGGAGGTGTAACGTAAACTTTTGTTATTTTTAGGATGAGACAGAATTAAAGTTCGTCAACATCTTTGGGTGCAGCTTTTATCAAAAAAAGAAAGAAAGACACGCTGTTAATAGTAGTAATATGTTAATATTTCGTTGTTTGGAATGTGTTAATGTGTTTGTTTTTGATGTGTTACTTTAGATAAAATTATGTAAAAATTATTTTACTGCTTGACTAATAAGGTTATTCGCACAAATTGACGTCCGGGCTGAAATAGCTTTGACAATCTTTAGCAAAACAAAATACCCCAAACATTCTTCATCATAGAACTGAATAAAGACATCAAACCAGAAGAAATCCTTGTTATTTTCGTCTTGATAAACTGGAATTTATTGTATATCACAAGTGATCTAAAAGAATTTCTTTTACTTTACTATATCCTACCATTCCGTAGTTAGTTATACAGAAATTCGTAAAAGTCTCATAGGTTTAAGACAAAGCAGCGACTTATAAAATTCTTGTTTGGATTTAAAAAATCTTTAAAGAAAAAAATTGTTCTTGATTTTTAAACTTGGATTTTTTTCAGTCATGAACAATGGAATATTTCTACTGCAACTTAACTAACCTCGTAACTAATTCTAACAGTCTCAGAGATCGCCATGTATAGATATGAGTTTGAAATACCCCGTATAAAATGGTCGTGGTGGGAATGAATCTACTCTGTCAGTAGATCTACTTCATCCTTGTCCAGTATTCAAGAATGAGAAGTATACAAGATTTGATTGTAGGGAGTTGCGTTTCTTTGGAAAGATCCGTAATTCTCTCCATAGATGGCACTTCAACTTTTACTGGTTTCAAAAAGTTGGTTCTCAAAAGTTAACATTTCACTCGAGGTATTTTACTAATGCCAAACGTTTCGCATTTAATTTCTTGGATGATCCTGCTCCTACACATTGCAAGATTTAAAAATTGCAATCATCTGCTCTGCTATTTTATGTATTGGTTCTTGCTAAATCGCTATTTAACGATGTATATCTAAGAATATAAATTCTTGGATGCCCATTAATCAAGAAAATATAAATTATTATTTTTGTCTTTATGACACTCATTCAAAGGTTACGTTGCTGTAGGTACCCACTAGGTACAGTGCCAGTGGTTCTGTTTTTATGTCCAACAGAAAAATCCAAAATTTAACATCATCTGTTAAAATTTCAAATTAGTAATCGATCATTGTACCTTCTCCTAAAAAACTTAAAGCAATGGGGGTTGCATCAGGACACTGCGCTTTTCTCACAGACTTGTATTTATTCCTTTTTTTATCTTCATCTTTATTATTTCTGCAGTTACTAAGTTGACATTCCCATAGTACGATGAAGAAAACGCAAGAAAAAATATTATGACCAAGATCGAAATGATGTAATTGTTTGATTCACGTAATTAATTAAACATCTTTCGTTACCGACGACGATGAGGTTTTTGAACTAGAATCTTGCATTTTCTATGTGACTAAATATGGCTATATTAGACGTTATATAATGACTATAAAAATTCATTGTCTTGTATGACGTCAAAAAGACGTTTAACTCGCCTTTTCCGCTTATCTTTAGACATCTTGCGTGATGGTAAAGAGGGGGGAGTTAAAACACCACAAAAATATCTCAAGACGGGCTCCTCTATCTCCTGCAGAAAACCGTATGTCTCTAGCTATAGTATAAGCTACAAAAGCGCATCTTACAAAAAAAAAATTGAACTGTAAAACTAGAACTGTTTCGGCTTGCATTATCATGTTCTTATCTTTACCGACAAGATCTAACTCTCTACTAAAACAAGCACAATCGCTCTACATATGGAAGGGGTGAAGCAACAACCGCGTTTGCGTCGAGGATATCAGCTGGACTGGAGATATCCAGTTTTGTAAATTACAAAAAGAAACCTCGCTTCCCTTATTGCAAACCAAACTATTTCCAGCGCCTTCAACACGTGATTGTTGCATTTTTTAAATTTTAATTTGACATGACCAATAAATCACGTAAATTAAACGTCACTCTGCTTGCTGGGAAATTAGTAATTAGTATTAACTGTAAATCACTAAAGTCTCGAAATAAATTGTATGGCATCAGATATGTTTCTAACAAAATTGAGTACTTTTATATTTTAACAATAAATGTTTGTTTTAAATTAAATCTGACGTATGTACGACGTTTTTAATAATTATAGAAATTCCACTTTTTAGCATAAATTCAAAGAGAGATTGAATTCTCCATTAATTAACGTCGATTTTACGTCCTGACATAACGTTGTTAAGCTGTGACGTAATTTTGACGTTTTCAAAACGTGAATGCAACAGGACCAATAGGGCACGTGAATTAGACGTCACTTTGCTTATTGGGAAATTGTAACTTTAATTTTGTCAACATACCTAGTAACTCAAAATTACTAGTTTTGCCATGACGAGTGAGAATGATTGATGTTATAAAGCTGAAATAAGAATGTTATTTTTGTTTTGTATTTTTCATGTGATAAAATATGAGGTTGCGAATTGTTTATCAAAAATTAATGCCCTGATATGACGACGTAGACATCACTCTCATACTTGGGTTTCTTCAAAAGTCCAATGACAAGTTTTGCATCAAGACCCGCAGAATTGATGATGCACCAATATTGCCTACCAAAAACACCAAATTGTAATGAGAGTAATCAAGCAGAAATAATACATCTGTTGAAGAAGAGAATTACATGAAATCTAGATAAGTATATACATTCAAAGGTTATAGTAAGCTAAAAGACTGGAAGAAACGTTTATAAGAATTACAAAAAGATGAGATTATCTGAATAACGACTTTCAGAAAAAATATTTTATTGTATGAATGGCTTATTACTGTTGATTTTTGGTTTCTTTGAGGAGCTATGTGACAACGATCCCTTTTGCAGGGATTGTTCCGGATGTCGGGTGAATACAGAGTTCAAATGGATTTGGCCTAAAGATTCTTAGTAAATACGTATGGAAAAGTGTAAGACTTTATTCCAATTTCTAGTTCATTTATGAAGTAATGTTTCTTGAAATTCTATTAGCTTTACTAGCACATTTCTATAAAAGACCATTTTAGTTGAGAATTTATATTTTCTCCATTGAGAATGCGTTTTATTGTTATCTGAATGAATAATCTTTTTTAAACTGAGAGTTGTTATTTCTTGTCTTAAATTATTTCAATTTGAATTATGACATTTTAAGCTATTTTTGTGCTGCATTAGGCATATTGAATGCAATTCTAATAATTTAATACCTTGCTAAAGTAATCGCGCCGGTCTTCTAGTTAATCACAATTGAAATTCACAAAAAATAATCAAATTCTCATTTATTATTTTATTTATTTTATTAGTTTCACTTCGTAGGAGTGTTGCTTATGTTATATCAAATAGTTTTCACAGTTTTGATAACACTGATTGATTTCTCATGATCATACTACAGACCTTGGCATAAAAATAACGGTATTGTTAGGTTTTGTTAATAATAAAATTCGTATTGTTTATAAGTAGCTTCAGAAAACAAAAACAATAAAGTAAAATTTAATCAAATTTATATTATTGAAGATAACGAGAAACGAATAATGAAATGCTTAAAATACCTAATTGGCAGTTGCTTTATCTTAATGCATATTAGGCGCCGTTTTAAAATTAGATTTCATATTTATATGTATTTAACCGAATCTAATTTAATATGAGTTTTTTGTGTGTTATTATTAAATACAATAATTAAATCGACATTAATATTCAAAATCTTCCGTTTGAAGATTAATTCTTGTGTGATGTTTGTAAGTATACCGACAAAAAATGTCAAATGATATTAACCTATTAACAAGTTCATTTCTCAGCTCTATTTTTACCTCTAGATCAATTCCGATAAAACAAGAAGCATTAAGCAAAAAACCGGAGTAAACAAACTTTTGTTATTTTTAAAACAAATAGGTAGAAAAGACCAGCAATTAAAGTTCGTTAACATTGTTAGGTGCAGCAGCTTTTATTTTAAAAAGGAAAAAATCAAAATGAGCTGCTGTGTTTAGTAATGTATTTTGATATTTTATTGCTCGGAATGTGTTAATGTGTCCTGTTTTGCATATGCTATTTTAGTTAAATTGTTATGTAAAAAATATTTTGATCGTACACCCACTTTTAAACGTTCTTTTTCTTCATTTATTCTCCGATTGATTTGATAATAAAAATTCGCTCATTAGAAGCTTTACAGATTCTTTTATAGTTCTACACACATTTAAAATTTATCTTCTAAGTAACTTGATATTTATAATAAATTTTTAAAATTATATTTATGGAGTTTCTATTTTTATAAATTATTTCCGGGTGTGAAATTTGACTACCTAATTAAAATACTTGTTAGGCATAATATTGCCTTAATAGAACCAAAAAAAATATTTTTGTTTGGAAGTTGTGACAAATGACCTCTTGGGTTTATTTCTAACAGCTAAAAGTGAAATAAATGCATATTTTAACTAAAAATAGATTATTATCCTTCTAGATGCATCCTTCTGCTTTGCATTCGAAGAAATTTAGTAAAAACATGTTCTGAGAAACAACAATTGATAGCCTATTAAGAATTGCTTTCACTGATCTCCTTAATATATTGCAGAGAGAGACCAGAAGCCTAGAAGGATTTCAATAATTTATATGATGAGCAAAAATTCCAGTAGGCACTAAAATTATTTAAATTGGTCCCGTAAATCTTCACAGAAGAATGACTAAAACAATGGTAGATAAAAACTCATAATAATAATTGTCATAAAGTAAAACCACGCTTAAAATATATAGTTCGTTTTGATAACTAGAACATTAAAATAAATCTAAATGTCAAAAATGTCAAAACTCACTAGTAAATTGTACCAGAAAATCGTAAATCCAAAATTCAAGCTCAGAAAACCTTAACTTTAAAGTTTCAGAGTTATTATTCAGAAGAAAAATTATCATTTTACGTTCTTGTAAATGCAAGGTCTAACCTGAGTATAATGTCTCTGGTAGAGTAGAACTAAGTACGTACTCGTATGTCTATTATAGCTTAAAACAAGAAATATCAAAGTCCATATTTCCTTTCATTCAATTTTTAATACTACCTTTTGTAGTCAGGCCTGCTCTTTGGGACTAAATTTGCAGATTCTAAATGGCAATTTGCGGCAATGGCCAAATCTTCTACAGAAAAGATCTTTGACAATATACAGCGTGTTCTAAATGACATTGTAAATTAGAAATTCATTTAACAAGATTTAGATTTTAGATAGCTTATTTGTCTCTCAAATTCTAGTTATGTGAGACTCGAAATTGCTTTTCTGGACACTGACGGCTGTGTTTCTTTTTTTTGTAGGCCTTCTTTTATCGTTTTTCTTTTATTTTGCGAAATCGATCACATATCGGAAACAATCCTCAACTATTCGAGGAAGGTACCGAGACCCGTCCGCGGTAAGGTCTTTACACCAGCTCCTGTTCAGAAGCGTTTTTAAGATTACTGCGTTTCCGTGTGTGATATTTCTAATTTTCTTTGCTGGCAGTAAACAACAACAAGGGCAGGCTTTACTGTATTTTTGCGCAATACTGTCAACTAGTTTGTTTTTTATTAATTAACTTTTAAATCAATCCTTCAAATTCAATAAGTGATTATTATACATTCCCTTTAAAATAATCTTAAATAAACTTTTGTGCATAAAATGCTCTTAAAATACAACTTTTAAATAAATATATTAACTTTTTTTGTTCAAAATTTCATTTAATTAGTAATATTTAACTTTTTTGTAGGGCAGAATTAAATTAAGATTTCAGTTATTGGAATTTAGTAATTTGAGGCTTCACCCCTTTCATTTATTGTAATCGTAGATCGAGTATACAAAATTATATTACTAATATAGAAAACTGCGAGTAGATACAGGGTGAAGGAAAAATTATATATTGCAAGTGCAGCATTACTCCGTCAACCCCCTTCGTCGGAATAAATTAATTAAACATTTTAGGACGTGCTACGACAATTTTCTAAATTTTCTTTGTCAATCAAAACAGACCTCTACGACCCACTTATTTCGTCTAAGAATTTTGTCTCATTTTTACTGCTTATATTAAATTCTCTCTGTTTTTCAAATTGAGTTAGTGTATTTAATTAAATTTACTTAATTGCATATTGTTGACAATTATTTCAGGATTAGGGCAACTAAGAATTAATTTTGCATATTTTGCATTTATATTTAAACTTGCTGAATTTACTATTTGCTTTATGTGAATTATTCACTTGTGACTGTATATATTATCTGCAGAATCATACCTTCCGTTTCTGTTTCTGACATGAGGCGTTCTGGTGCCCCACAAAAATTTTGAACGTTGTTAAGCTGGCAGATTAGAGTTTTATTTGGAACTCGTCCTTTTTTTAGGTAAGACAGCTTTTAGGTCTATACTGGAGTCTAATTTTAGGTTTAGAAATCTTTAAGTCTATACCGGCTTTTGTTTCTCAGATCTTGCAAGTCTCTTAATAAGTCGAATAACTTTCCGAACAAACTGTAATCTGTAAAGGTTTTTTTGTTTATTAATTATCTGCTTGTTTACAATCTACTTGATTTAATTACAAGTAATGAGTAAATATGATGTAAGTTAGGCTAGCATGTGGATGGTCCCGTCCTTCATCGGCCCACCTTGAATTAAGTCTTCTATCTATGTGGGGTTGATTGGTTAAGGCGTTAATTAGTTCATTAATTTGTTTGGTTGTTTGTATCTGGTAGCGTGGGGTCTTATTATATCCTTGATGATGAGGTCTTAATGCAGGATCTGGTTGGAGACGTACCAAGGTGCGTTTGCTATTATTCTTAATATTCTTAATTGGAATCGTTGTAAGATGTTTATGTTTGATAACTTTGCACATCCCCAAAGTTCAGCGCCATATGTTCATATTGGTTTCAGTATGATTCTGTATATAGCTAGCTTATTTTCTAGAGATAACTGTGATCTTCTGTTGATAAACCAATTTGTCTGCTGAATTTCGAGTAAATTTTCTCTAGTAAATTAATATAGTTTTAGAGTTTGTTAGATGCAATTATTGGGTCTTGGTCTGTTGCGAGGATCTACAAAAGTACCGATTTGTGTATCTGCTGTTGTTGGTATATCCGTTGTATATATTAGGTATAAGTATGGCCCAAGCACACTTCCTTGTGGTATTGGATAGTAGTCAATTTGATCATTGTTGATTTTGATATCAAAATATCTTTCTGACAAGTATGATTTAAGGATTAGATAAAGCTGGCTTGAAAGTATTTGTTTCAGTTTGAACAAGAGGTCTGTGTGCCACACCTTGTCGAATGCTTGTTTTCTTATTTTCTATGCTATCTTGTATTGTATTAACTATTCTGTGGCTTTGCTATATGGTGGAATGGTTTTTTCCGAAACCGAACTGAGTAATTGGATCGGTTGGATTTTACATATTGTGACCTTTGAACAATTACATTTGTGAGGTAAAAAACGCTCAAGATGGTCTATAATTCTCAGAAAGCAATTATGCAAAAATTGGAAAAAACCTTGGATTGTATTTCACTTGTACTACAGATATTTGTAGAGACATTGTTTCATCTGCAGTACAAGTAAAATTGTATAAAATATGAATATTAGGGATCTTTCAAGCAGTTTTTGGTTTTGTGTAATTACGGGCACAGCTCACGAGAAAACGCACAAACTATACTACCTAAAAATAAAAAAAGAAAATAAAGCATTCTATTCAAAAAAAAACTCCATATCTCAAAAACTACCTAAAAAGTAGGCATAACAAGTATGGGTTCGTTAAAAAAGTCTTTGAAGGCATTACCCAAAAATAAAATAAAAAATATAGCATTCTATTAAATCAAACTCCATATGTTGTCATAGCTCGAAAGGGAATGACGTCACAAACAAGCATAGCAACTTAAAAACATCAAAATATAAAATAAAAATTGACGTGTTTTAATGTTTTTCAAAAATATTCATTTTGAAATTACTGATTTTATTCCATAAGTGGTTTTCGCACTGTATAAAAGCATGTAGAGCTGCTAACATTTACAAGTGATGCAATATATTAATATCTAACTTGTATCTAAAAAGAATAAAGAAATAAAATGGTTAAAGTAAAACGTTTTGAAGAATTGCAGCACAACTAGGAGTATCATTATGGACTGTGTAACATACCCCTAAGTATTGCAAACGTACTTGTATTAATAATGATCGTCTTTGTCCAGGCAAGCCTCTTATAACCACTAAAGCAAAAGATAAATTTATCGCAGTAATAAACGAGAGGAATAGATTTAAAACTGCACTTCAGCTCAGCTCAAAACTTAATAGCACCACAGCTAATCCCGTTTTAGGGTCTACTGTCAAAAAGGTTTAAAGGATGTGTAGCAGCCAGAAAACCAATTCTGCGACTTGTAAATAAGAAAAAGAGGCTTCAGTGAGCCAAGCTACATAAAAATTAAAAATTTCAAGACTGGAAGAAAGTTTTATTTAAGGATGATTCAAAGTTTGAACTGTTCAGCAATAAGCATCGTAAGTTTGTCCGTAGATTACCGGAAAAAACAAAGAAACCACAATGTTAACTGTTAAGCATGCAAGAGGTTCGGTAATGGTGTGGGGTTGTTTTGAGGGTAGTGCTGCAGGAGATTTGATCAAAACTGGTGGTATCTTAACGAAAGAACGCTACAAAGAAGTTCTGAAACAACATGTGCTGCCCTCTGGAAAACGACTTATTCTGCAGCAAGGCAGTGCCTCCAAGCTTCGCCGTGACTATGTTGCAGACCAAGAAAAAACAAGGAAACTTGAAAACATGATATGACCACCACAAACTCCCAGACTTAATTAGATCGAGTCTCTTTGGGATGAACTAGACAGAACGGTACAAAAAACAGGATCAACCAACGCAAAACAGTTATGGAAAGCCTTGAGGAATGAGTGGCAGGAAATTGGTGAAGACGTGACCTTAAAACTGTTAAACAAAATACCTCGAATATGTAAAGCAGTTTTTAAAGCGTGTGGTGGCTGTCTTGAAGAATCCAAGATTTAATATAAAACTGTGAATCTAGTGCTTATTTTCCTTATATTATTACTTAAATTTTTGTTTTCTTTTTAATGATATAACTTGTTTTAATTGGATATTGTTACAAAAAAGTGTTCCCTTGGACCTCGTGGTTACACGGAACCCACTGCTTTACATCCCTCCCGGAGGATGCTATCCTCTTTCAAACTTTCTCCGCGTGAAGCATCTCAGAACCTCGGGCGTGAATAAAGTTGTTTTTGTTGATTAAAAAGGGCAGTGCACTTAAACTATTGAGCGGTAGTGTATGTTGTGGTTTGGATCTTCATATTTACGTCTGGAAAGTGAGATTTGCCCAATACTTTTTTGACGTATTGTGTAAGGGTCTATTTGTCAGGTAAACTTACAGGAACTCAAAACATTGTACTAGTGCAAGTTGGCCAACCACTTAGAATTATCATCTGCTATACAGTGTGTTTAAGATTCGAGGCTAACCATTGGGATCTCATAAAGGGTAAGAGATACGAAGTCGGTTAAATGCCAAGTCGAAGGGCCAGTTTACTTGTTTCTTTTTAAAAATGCATAGTCTACTAGATAGCAGCGAAAAATATAAATGTGTCAATTTGTTTAAATTAAAATATCTCTTAAAGGAATGAAAATACAAGAAATGTGCAAAGGAAGAAATTTTAGATACAATCGGGTTCTATCGAATTACAATGACTGTGCGGTAGTCACTTGTTTTGTTTTTGTTAATATATCGATAAGCAAATTCGCATTGCAGAAATCCATAGCATGCTATTATTGTGTATCTAATTACATGAAAGACAATGCAAAATAAAGCACAACATACAGCGTTTACTAGAATAGTAGATTAGAAATTCAAGTTATTCATTCAATTTCTTCATAAGTTATACTCGCGGCAGTGTAAGTAAAAGTGGCTTACTATCCATTTTTCTTTATTTTGTTCTAAAGTAAATGAGTTACAAAGACATATAAAATAATTAACTGATTCCTGCATCTACAAATTACACGAAAGCAGAATTCACAAAATTTCAGTATTTTAATCTTGATACAGACCATATGTTTAAAGAATAAATCGTTATCATTACTTAAGAAACACCCACAAAAACCTAAAACTAGCATTGTTACGAATCTTTTTATGTAGTTGTACACTTTTCGGAAACATCAAGTCGGATTCATTTAAAAAATCTACCAGGCAGATCAAAACCATAAAAACATTTGAAACATTTAAGTGTATGCGTCTAACATTCTTTAAAACGACAATAATAGCCCAACATTCATGTCAAGAGAAAAATAAAAATATTTATACACTAATCTTCAACCCATCAATCAGTTTAATATCACTTATAAAAAATGTATTTCCTTTCTATCGTTATTATCGTGATTTCAAGTCGAGTGTAATATGTACTCGAATAGAAATAAAATTTTTAAAGCGAAGGCACTTGATTAAAACGCGTTACGTTTCATAAAGTAACTTTTAAATACCGCTGCGAGAGAAACAATAAATAATAATAACAATAACGCTACTGTTATAGAAGATCAAATCGCTCCTACAGCTTTTGTTTTAAATTTATATTATTAAAAATTGCATTTTGCTTGCTTCTACACCTCCGATTGAAAAAATTCAAAACAACCTTGAAACAGCACTTGAAATTATTTAATGTCAAGGTTAAATTACTTAATATCAAAATATTGCCGGTTTATAATCAATTTTACATAAAATTCGTTTCTCAATTAAATGTTACAACAAAATAATTATTTGTAAATACATACATAACAATTGGTAATAAAGAATAAAGGTAAGACAATGACATTATCGGTATTAAATATCATTAGAGAAATTATTATAAAGGAACTTTATATTATATTTATGGAAATCTTTAATTGTGATTTGCACTTTTATAAAAGAACAATGAGTGTGTGGAGAATATAAAATATTCCAGTTAATAATCAAGAGATTAAAATTGTTTGTTTTCAACTAAATTAAGAAATTTTATACACGGTATATCCATATAAATTGCTGGATAACTAGATTGCATATGCTTTTGGGCCTCTTTTAATTTTTTGTGATATTTTGCTTAGTAACGAAACAAACCCTCTGGTCTCATTTTAGAAAATTTATTATTTTCCGTAGAAAATTTTTTTATAGAGTTCTTAATGCTTTAGCATCTGCGCTTATTTCTAATTGATTATTCCATCTCACATTAGCTAAGTGCAATGAATATTTTTAATAGAGAAGCTTCCATGTGGGGAAGGTAAGCTTTTCTTTCTACTCCAAAAGTTTCGTTTGCCATCAACTGTTCCAATTAAGTTACTTGATTGCTGCAGCCTTAAGCTTTTCTACTTACTTCTGTTTCTTCTTCTTTTATCTCTTTTATTATCGAACACGTGACTCTATTTTGGTTAGTGGTAGCCTTGATGGTGATGATGAGTAACGTAGACTCTAGGTGCTCTTTACCAGAATATGTTAAAGCCAGTCTCGATGAATGATATTTCTTACGAGCAGAATCAAACTATCGTTCCTTTGGTCAAATCGTAAAAAGTTTTTTGTATGCCAGAAAACATTACAGCAGAGTAGATTTGATACCGGATGCAGAAGGCACTTAAGAGGCGGTGATTTAAGTAAATAAGTTGGAACGAAATTATATTGACAGTATCAACACGTCCGGTGTACAATAAACACATCGACTGAGTCTATAACAAGAAACCTTTAACAAAATATTCTCAAAAACATAAGAATTATGCGGTCTTTGCTACAACCGAAGCGTAGGAAAAGAATCATTAACAAAATGTAGACATGTGTGCTTATTAAAACTGCGTTAAGTACCTATAGCCATATTGTGAGTCAGGTCAGGGGAGCTGAGAAAAAAGAAGAAAGAAGAGGGTCAGGAAAAAAGAGATAAAAAAAGAAGAGACACACGAGAGGAGAGAGGAGAGAGGAGAGAGGAGAAGAAGAAGTTCTTTTTAGGACTTTATTTGCTCCCAAGATAATAACGAGAATAGAAGATCTTCCCGCCAAAGAACTTTGAAGGAAGTATACTATTGAAAAACTGGGAAACTATTTAAGCTCGTGCGTTAGTCCCGCTACAACAACCAGCGACCCGACAATCGGGGAAAACGCAGCACCTCAAACGATGAATACACAAACTCTAAAGGCAGATAAGGCAAGGATCAACCAAGAACAACGTGGTCGCCGTCGAAATGAAGACATTGAAGCCAGTCCAAGCCAGACAGGAAAGCGCACGAAAATACTACCTATCATCATAAAAAACAGGCTCAAACGCCTCAAGAACGACACCCCACCTCCCTGGTTCTAGTGAATATCGAGAGGCAAAAGAAATCTGGAATTTAAGATCCGTCCTCTCCCTTAACATCAGGTCAGAGACACTCTGCATGAAGCCGTCCACCATTAGTCAATGCTATAGGTGCCAAGGTTTTAACCACTTCCAGAGGGGTTGCCACTCTGCTTCTCGCTGCGTGAACTGTGTCGGCGACTATAACTCGACCATCTGCACAAAAACCAAATACTAGCCGGCAATATATGCAAACTGTGCTGGAGGTCATCCCGCGAGCTATCAAGGATGTTCAAGATTTCTGAAGAAGACAACCTTTGAGAACAAAGTCACGGAGAGTCGCCGTTCAAATCTAATGGCATGCCCACCGTCCAGCCAGCCCTGTCCCTTGAAATCAACCAGGCTACTGGAAAACATTAAACACCCGGATACCCTAAAGAAAGTTCTATCCATCGCCCTAGAGACCCCATCAAATCGAGACATCACAAGCGCCTTCTTAAAACTGCTCCCAGAGATCCTAACCCTCCTGAAATGCTGATGACAGACGACTCAGAAAACCAACATTCTTAAGCATCGCCCAAAAGGAACGCCAACGGCCTAGTGGGAAACACATCTTCGACAAACCGACTCGAGGCTCCCGGAACGCCTTAAAATCTTGCTGCAGCTATAGCACGCAGCGATATATTCTCAGCTCACCAAACATCCAACACCGAGAACCAAATACCAGATGAAGGAAATTAAAGCTTAAAGCTAGGTACTCCGCCCACAACTACGCGATAAAAGGAAAGGAAAGGAAAAGAAAGAGATATTGTGTCGCATACACTGAAAGTTTTGAAAGAACATTTGGTTGTTGGTAAGTTTCTCTCTTTGTCTAGTTGTAAACAATTAAGTCTATTGGGCAATAGAATAGTAGTTTAGATATATCTAGATTAATGAACGGCAAGCACGTTTTCATATCGATAAAAGTTTGAAGATTGCTTATAAGGTTTGTACTGTTTTGAAAACTGCTATAGTGGCAATAAGACACAAATACCGTCTAGGAGTTAGGCATCTTGAAATAGCATTTGCTATCATGAAAAGACAAAGCAGGAGATTTGGACGCTGTTTAGACAATGCCAATGGTTAAAGACAATCCAAAATCTTCCTAACAGGTCCTTCCAGATATAAAGCTACTGATAGCGTTAGTAGTGGGACATTTCATTATGAGATCACACGAAAACTGCCGTGGTAAAAAGGACGAAACTTCAATCCATATGATGTACATCACTGAGAGGCATGTGAGCGAATAGCAGACATATACCACCTGGGCATCTGAACTGAAAAGAGATAAGAAGGGCACAAACAAGGAAAATCTTGGACTTCAGTAAAGATAAGAAATTTATTTAGAAATATCACGTTACCTAGACGGTACAATAGGCTTTCACTTCTAAGATAATAATAATATTTTCTTAGGTCTTTCTAGACTTGCCTTGATTCATTGTATAAAAATTTAGTAATTGAGGGTTTCTATCGTATTCATGTATTCCAAAGTTCTGTACTACATTAACGTCTTGCAAAATATTCTTTCTGCCCGCCTATACACACCGGTAGAATTTTTTACAATGCGGTGCAGAGCGTGTAGGTGCGGCTCAAAGATCAGGTATGAGAAATATCTCACGCTTTTCGACCCACTTGAGCTGTTTTGTTTTATTTTTCTTTCAAGCATCAACAAGTAGTTAATAATTTTCTGTTTTTAAATAAATTCGGTCAGCAGGAGATCTGTGGAATCAGATTTGGTGAGTTTGTTAAACAGAGTTTTTGATCCTTTCAAAACGGACCATTTAAACTGTCCCGATTGTAAAGGTTTTCTGGACCAATCGTGACATACGTCACTCAGGCATTTTAGTCAGTTGGACTCTATGTACCTTGGAAAATTTGAAGGTTTGGTAGCTTGATTTAACCCCAAAAAACTTTATCTTCCATGATTAGTTAAAGAAGGCAATTTAGAAAAACCAATTAAAGCTAAGGAAATGCTCGATTTCTGGAAACCTTAGACAGGATGAAGATGAAGAACCTTAACGACGGTACATGTAATTTTGAGAACTTATGAACTCTATGTAGGTTTTGTTACATATTTTCTGTCATTATTCTTTGGGTTTTAAATTTTTAAAAA
>VTPC01003717.1:0-25077 GCA_011009095.1 Ignelater luminosus
AATTACCTAGAAAGGTCATGGATCAAACTAAAAATGAACAATTCTGCGAAGAGTTTTAAAAAGAATCTTCTATCAATCACAAAATTGACCAGGACAGTTAGTTCTAAAATTTAAATGGAGGGTACTCGATACACAAAACCAGACCAGCTAGTAGAACAAAAAAAAAATGAAAATTTAGATGCTGGAAGGTATTCCTTTCAACCATCTACTAAGACAGGTTTCGTTGTAGAGTTCACTAATCCTCCTATACCCTTGCTCTAGTTATTTTATTCAGACCGTTTTTGGTTTGATTGAAGATTCTTCATCTATGTAGATGAATGTGATTAGGGTGTTGCTTATTATTATTCTGTGACAGTAAACGTGCCAGCATAGCAAAAGTTATGTGTACTCGTTTGGTAAAATTTTGATAGTACAGCCTGCTTCAATTTGCCACAAAGATAAAGATCGTAGAAAGTTTGAAAAGTGTTGAGTAAGGAAAAAAATCAGTCTCAAGGCTTATACGGGAAGGAGAAAACGGGGAAATAAAAACGCATAAGGATACCAAGGTACCGGGAAATAACTGTGTCCATGTACATAGATCAATGTGATTAGGGTGTTGCTTATCATTATTCTGTGATAGTAAACGTGCCAGCATAGCAAAGGTTATGTGCACTCGTTTGGTAAAATTTTGATAGTAAAACCTGTTTTAATTTGCCACAAAGATAAAAATCGTAGAAGTTTTAAAAAGTGCTAGGTAGGGAAGAAAGTCATTCTCAATGCTTATACGGGAAGGAGAAAACGGGGAAATAAAAACGCATTAGGATACCAAGGTACCGGAAAATAAGAGGAATGGCAGAGAAAGTCACCTTTTAAATAAAGAATACTCGCTATTACACAGGATCGACAAACCAAATTCAGGTCAGGAATCGCTAAGTTCTGTTTAAACACGTAAAGTAAATTTTTATTTGCTTTAACCTTGAACAACATTTTTACCCATATCTACTTTAAAATATTATCTTGGACCTTAGCATATGCTCTCAAGTGCATCTTGACAAAGCACTTTCGCATATTTTACAGCTCAGACGTTGAAATTAAATTGTTTGGTTAAATTTCTGCTTGAAAGTTAGATTTTACTTTATTGATGTACCTTTATAAGAGTCAATACGGCCTCGGGAGTCAAGTGTGCCCACCCCTGTTTTAAGGATATGTTTTTCCCATATAATCTTGATACAAAAAATCTAAAGAAAATGTAAGAACAAAGTTAATATTCCGGAAAAGCTGAAACAGCATGTCAACAATAAACTAAACATTATTTCCATATACCGAAACTTAGGAACGTATGGGTGTTGCGAGGCCAACTTCTAAAGTACAGCGTGATCACTTGTAACATTACGCGGCCTTTACTTGCACCAAAACTGAACAGTAAACATTAAATGAATCTAAAAAGCTCTACCGTGTAGTCTTTTCTACGACTCATTCAGATCTCTTTGGATTTGGCGGAAAAGCTAACAAAGTAATAAGTGGTACTGCCCTAGTGTTTGGACTTGATACTTTCCCATCTTAATAAAAGAACTTAACGAGCTAAGAAAATTTAATTTCTGCTGCAGAAATAAGGTAATAACAAATAAACTTTGTTATTCAAATTTGTCGTACGGAACCACACGTCAAGGGCGTAAGTGAAAACTCTTAAAAAATTAAGTTAAAAAACCCTAAGAATGTAACGAGAGTTTGCCAGATTTAAAATGCTAAGTTACATCGTTTATGGTACATTTGGATCCTTGATAGTTCGGTTGGATACGATTGAGTACTTGGAATAAAATAAGAGTTGTATTTTATTAGTAGAGTTAGAAATTGTACATATTATCTGTTAGAGATAAAAGACCACTGATAGTGATAGTAATATCCGAGTGATACAGGTAGGTTCAGAATTACTCACACCATTGTGATCATCGAGGAACTAAGCTGAGTTTTTGTAGAGTAAAATATTTTGTGTTCTGTAAAGAGTTTATGGATATTTTTGGAATACACGAGATTGTAATTTCTTGTAATGTAAGCTTTTCCAAATTTTCTAGATAATATTTTGAGCGTTTGAGCACTACAATAACTAACTTTCGTTGTAGCATTAAAGTCAATCTTGGATTAACTCTCTTTGAGTTTGTCTAGATTTCACGGATTTTGGAACTTAGCAGAATTCTGACCTGGCTATATAGTATAGGGTTAAGCAAAATTCTTGTTTGAACTTTACCGTCTTTGATTTTTAGCAACTCGAAAATCCTTTTAATTCTTTACCGAATTTATAAGGCACTATGTGACGTTATTTTAAATGTCAGTGGAAATTGTGTGCAGATCTACATTTTTTTGTGAACTCAATGGATCTTTGTGTGCATTTTAAACATTGAATTTATCATTTCGTTTGAATATTTCAATTTAATTCAAATTCATTATTTTTCTTCATCATAAAATATATTCAACAAATTGTTTTATGTTTCTTTGTAGTTAATGAGATCATTCCGTCATTGGGAGAAAGTTTTATTTAAGTTTCATTTATGAAATTCGATCTGCAATTTTTATTATTAAAAGGTGCTTCACTCTAGCTCGAGATTGTTTATACGTTTCGGGTGTATCTTTCTGCCGCTACCGATTCGGGGAATAATTTATTTACATTTAGGTTCCGTCGCCAGAAGGAATGCTGAGATATGTCTTTATAAAAGGCCGTATTAAATTGAAACAATTATGTTTGGTAATTTTCCATTTTCAATGCATCATTTGTGTTTCGTTTCTTGATACAGTGTACAACCGGCTTCTTTTAGTGTATCAGATTTGTTATGTGCAAAACTATTTAGTATTTCTGGTCAGAGTCGAACTTGGTTTTTTAACGAAACCAGTTGTTCCCTTCAGGGAGCAGCGAAACGCATTTTGTGAGGTCTCGGGTTCAGGTGTTTTGTCACAACATTTATTGGCTGCGAATTCACCTTTTTTTGTAGTTGCCGTAATGCATTTTGGTGAACTCTAGAAGAAGGGTTCCAATAGGGTTGAATAAATCGCTGATTTTGGCGGATCTGACTTAGAATTCGTAAGCTAAAGGATTAAATCCAAACTAAGGTTTTGTATGGAAGGTGAAGAGAATTCATCGTACTCAGTCTTCTATTGAGCAGGAACGCGTAAAGTGACCACATGGTGCCCATGAAGTAACTGTATTTAGTTATTGTTATCTTTTCGTGTGTCCGATATTGTTTGTGTCCATAGTTCCGACAACTTCCTTAAAAACTGTTGTTACGTATTAATTTCGTCAAGCTAAAGAAACAATGTAGTGAACACTAAGTATTTAGTTTTTGTCAGTTAGAGATTTGTGTTGTAAGAAAGTGTCGTGTAAATTTATGCCGTAATAAAGAAAGCCGGCAGTGCCTGATGTGGCCGCAACTTGTGGGCTCGGCTTCGGACATCTCCCGATGTATCTTTGGACGCCTTGTTGCATCGCTTACAGCATTTTCCAAATTTTAAAGACCCAGGAAGGAGTAGTATGTAAGAAACATCTGTTTGTCTATATCGTTTGTTATTGTATAATGTATACTTTATGCGAGTGAGGTCAAAGTTCTTTTAAACAGATTTATTAAAATCTTTTTAGATTTAAATTCATTGATTCTTTATAATTATTTAGCTTGTAACTGAACGTTCACAGGTAATGATAGTTGATTTTGGATATATTTTGCGATCTGTATTTTGAAATACTTTAAAGGCAATTTTTTGCTCTCATATTTTAGAAAAGTTAAATTATAGTCGATTATAGTTTGTAATCAAAATTCATTCTTTATTATTTGGCGTTTAATAATCTTTTTTGTTTGTTACATAATTTAAGAAATCTTTGTTTTTTTATTTGGTTCTCTCCCCTTCTAAGAAGGACTTTCGAAGCATAATCTCTTTCGTCATATGTTTTTGGGTTATTTACGTTAAGTTACTAACCCCTTCATTTATTTATTTTAAACAAATTTTTATTTTATTTCTTTTGTGGATAATAAATTAATAGTAAAGTTCAGTTTTGTTGCTTTATTGAAAAACAGAGTGTAAAAGGGTTTATTATATATAACTGTGTTGTGTTGTTTAATAATGTAAGCTGTCAGATGAATCACTAGAGGACCAGTAAAATTTTTAACATTTATTATTCTATTTAATTTATATCGTTTTGGTAAGTAAAAGGGAGCATTCATTTGACTCCGTTGTTAAAATTTTAAATGTTTAAGGTAAAGAGTTCAAAGCGTTAAGTTTTATTGCAAAATTTATTTTTAATAAGTGAAGTGTTCATTGCAAATGTTTTGTAAAGTTATTTGTATACAGGGTGATATTTTATAGAGCCACTTGTATACAGGGTGTTGTTCCGTAAGGGGCCCATATACATAGTGTTGGTTCACGAAAAGCTGCGTGGGCTAGGCATGGGCTCTCTATGACCTTCAGTTTCTTATGCCCTTAATTGTAAACATCTTTTGAACTTCTCAAGAGTTTTCGGTTGTGTAAGCTTTCTTTTTCTTTTTGTTAAGGTAAGTAACAGGGAACGAAGGAACTATTATGAGGAAGTCAGGAATTTCAGAATTTCGTTTATTTCTGTAGTTCGAATAGAGCTTCTGACCAGAGAACTCTCGGAACCAATTTTTTTAAATGCGTTGTTTCCAGCCCCAAGAATCGAGACTTCTCTGAATTGTAATATAAAAAATATGGAATCGCGGTTTACCGAAGCTGGAAAGAACTACAAAGTGAGATTCTAAATACTAAATTCCTATGGTACCACTCAAAAAGAGACAATGTTATGTTTGAAGTGCAGTTTTAAATATAACTAATTAATTAATTCTTGTAGTACAAGGGTGATAATTCGTATAAAAGCAAAATCTATCAGAAAAAGCTAGCTCTGGAGCAGACATTTAATCAAACAATTTATAAATCGATTTTTTAATTCCGATTTGGAATGTAGAAGTGAAAGTCATAAATCCGTAGAGTAATTTGTGATAGCAGTAATTACACCCAAATTATGCTTTAGTGGTTGTAAAGGAAGGTTTTTCTGGGTTTAATTATTTAATGTCTGTTTTAAGCATTACTTAATTACCTTTTTTTTAATTGTTATTACTATAGTTTTAGCGCAAAGAATTTTAATAAATTAACTCAGCATGCCGTAGCGCTTCCATATATTTAAATTGCTTTGTTCTTTCAGTTTTGCAGCCATTATATTTCAAGTGAAAATGAATATTTCAGTAAATTTTGTTAATTTTAAAGTTTTCATAACTTTCACTTGGTGTTGTGGAAGAAAAGCTAATAACTTGCTCCACAAAACGCCAGAATTCTAATTACATTTCCCAAATTAATTTATGCCCGAATCTTTGTATTTTTCTGTTCCAAATTTAGCTCAAGGAATCTTTTGTATTTTACAAAAACCTACAGTTCTACTTTAAAGTAACTCCCAAAATTGTTTATCAGCATACCACTAGTTTAGATCGGGTTGCTAGAGAAGATAACAAATGTAGAAACGAGCTGCCATGTTATCACTAAAACTTTCCGACGAATATCCTACATCAAAGTTACACAGTTTTGCTAAAATCTCAAATTGCATATTTATTATTCAAAACGTATCCGTAGCGCGTTTCATCGTTTCAAAGAATTCTTTTAATAAAAATTGCAAAAGTGCAATATTAAATGCATGATAAATGGCCTTTTAAAAATTTATTAAATAACGTCGGCTTTTACTTACTTTTCCAGTCCGACAAAAGCTTCCGGTTCCACAGAGATGATTTTGTTTTCATAAAGAGTAAGAATTTCTAGTGTATCCAAACCTTGGAATGCACGATTTTGTATGCTGTTTATGTTGTTGTGGTTCATATTCAAAATAAGAAGGTGGTGTAAATTTTTGTAGGCTGCTGATGGTACTGATGTTAAACTGTTTTGTGATACGTCCAGTTGGGTTAACATTTTTCCTGAAACAACAAGAAGATTTACTTTAATTTCTTACATTTCCTTAATATGTTTTGATTACTTTCTAGTTTATTTATTTGATATTAGCATGTTTTCCTACTGAGCTATTCTGTAAAACAAATCTGTTCTTACAGCAAGATTTTAGTTTAAATAACAGTTTTCTCATCTGCAATAAAGGATATTTCGTGATGATAAATATTCATATGCAATCTGCTATATTAAACGAGATATTTAATTAATCTTTTAATAAATTTTAAAGTTTAAGTCTACTTTAAACGGGTATTTCGTAGCTTCTTTGAGAAGTTTAATTGAACCGCGTAGAAACTTCCAGGTTTTCATTACTATTGTTTTAAAACTGGAAAGTGTTTGTATTTATTTAGTGATCTTTATGATTTTATACGATTTTGATTTCGTTAGTAGTCAACCACAACAGTTTCTTATCTTTGGCTTGACCCCACCAATAAGAAAACGTTAGCAGCCGTCATTGACGGCTCATGTAGGCTCCAGTAACCTTTTCTCCCACATACCCTTTACGCAAATGAAGACCGCGTCGAAATCGCTTAGAGTAGTTTTAGAGAAGGTTAATCAATCGGAAATTTATAATTTCCTTTTTCACAATTTCAATGTATAAGTTAATATTTGGTTTTAAGTTTTTAAAAGACAAACTGCATTTAAATAAATTCATAAGTTTAAATATTAACGGTTAGTTAAAATACTAACATCATTTAAAGGGTTTTTCATTCTTTACATTTTTTCTCAAAATTGTTTCTTGAATTTTAGAAAACCATCTTGTTTTACCGGTTTTCATTTCGGGTGATCTCAGGAGAAATACAACATTTGCTAGAAAACCAGATTAGCCTTTCGATTATCAGACTTTTGGAAAATGATAAGGTTTTAGAAAAGCAAACTTTCCAGGAAAATGGTACGTCCACATTGTAATGTTTGCGTGCGATGGCTTTTTTTTGATGAACTTGTAAACTGGCATGCTAGATCACCTGATCTAACTTAGTGGGGGTTATTACACATTTTCCTTAATTCGAAGGCTGTTTTTTTAATTTTCCAAACTTGAAAACTCAAGAAGCACCATCTGTTTAAAAACTGGCCGATTCAAGAAGTTCAATTACTTTATCTTCTTCTCTTAACTATCTTTACTGAGAGTTGAACTCGAGGATCGTCTTGACGGATTAAGACAAGTTCATTCTGCATGTTCATGGGATACTCTGTCGCCATTATTATACACTTTAACGAAGGATAGGTACGGTCGTGAAGTGGAAGGGTTGGCATGACGCGCGCTCTATGACGCATTGAGAGCATTCAGTTTAGGTAAGCCAAGAGTGTTGCCATAATTAGGTGTAAAAAATTAAAGTAAAGCTTTTTTAGTCCAAAATAAAGAAATTAAATAATTACACCTTACTACCAAAATGCTTGCTTAAAGAGATACAAGGTGTTGAATTTTCTTTATTTCGTGTTTTCTACTTTCCTAAGTTTAAAGCTGTTTTATTAACTTTATGGCTTTAGTTTATTATGAGATTATCAACACCAAGGCACAGTTGCTGCAAAGAATATGAAAGGCTGCCAATGAAATTTGTGTTTACGGTAGATTATTGGACTTGACAAGGCATTTTATGAACAGATGTTGATTTCAGAGCCTAAACTGCAAAATAATATAACTCTAATCCTATACGTTTTACTATACAAGTCGTTCTTGCCCAGAAATCTCTGTCAACATTTCAGTTAGAAGTTAGTGTTTTTATGGTTGAAATTTGTTTGTGGATAAGTTTTAAGCAAGAAAGGTCTTCTTGCAATATTTCTTATCAGACATTATTTGTCTCCTACGAGTGATAGCGAAAATTGCATTGAATTTAATAAAAAGTGTGTGACGAAGTGAATTGATAGACTACAGGCTTGTGTATCGTTATATTCAAAAGAATTTTATTTTGGCATCGATAAAGTTCAAGTTTTAATTGTTGTTTCTTTTTATTCTGAACTGATTGCTTATGAACTTTGCTGAGTACAAACAGAAGTCTGTAAAAAGCTTTTTGGCGAGTGGACGATACTCGTTTGTTCCAAACACAAAGCGCAATTGATAAATTCTATCTCTACATATCGAAGAAACTGCTTGCCGTTCTGCAGCTTTTTCCCCTTGGGGAACACTACATTTAATCATACTCTTCTCTCACGTTTTTTCCAAAATTTCTATTTGGTTTTAGCATTGCTGTTCAGTTTGACCTTTTGCTTATATTTGAGTATCTTGATTTTATTTTGAGTTGATTATTGAAAATCCTAGTTTCAAGCACACTTGCCTTTAACTTAGAGCTGTCGCGAGAATTATTTGATTTTGAACGGTGCTTTTAGAATCTTTTTTTCGTGTTTGATAAGCACAATTTTACAAAACAAACAGATTTCGTTGTTTTAAGATTTTCTCATACAATGAATGCATTCGAAGTAGGTGTCGGCAGTGGATCCTCTCGCTCCCTAGCAGTGCATATGCACTGGCCCCTGTCAGGCACGTTCGGACTCCCGTAGATCTCACCCCGGGTGGCGTGTCCTGTTGCAACTGCTTCTGGCAACCTTATTTTGTGGGCAACCAAGGCCCAGAAGTAGCGCCGGCCTTCCAGCCAGGCACACCCTGCCTAGGGCGGCAGGCCCTGAAGCCGGTGTCCTTTTTCCACCGCGCGACTACTGGCATGGATGTTGACTCCCGAGTGTCCGCACTCCAAACGCGTTCTGGGCCGCGGCGTTAGTAGGTTTGCGGCTCCGAAGTTCTTTCTGCCACTGTCACCGTTTGCCCCTAGCGGCCGCTACTGGACTCACTTCCTACATCGCACGAGTAGGGATGTGGCTTTCAAAAACCATTTGTATGTCACATCATCACCAACTATCGCAAGTTCAAGCTTTCCTTCTGCGTACGTTCTTTACTTCTGCACCACCACCATCAACTGCTCACGGCAACCAATGGCTTTCTGAACTTTACCATCGACAAACCAACCACTAGGCACGTGAGCACCTACAACACATCAGGGTTAATGACCTTAGAACATCACCTTTTTACTAGACGCCATATCGGACAACTCCATCACCCGCTTCCACCCAACACCAGAAGCCTCCGCCAGTGAGCCGACGTCCCTATCACGCCAATCATCTTGAATAAATCAACTTTAATAGACATCCAACTTATGTCACGCCCACAAGGACACCCCACCAATACCGACTTCAGGTACTTCACCTCACCGGTCGCTGTTACCACTACCATCAATGCTGCAAAGACCGTCGATACACCTACTGGTCAACCTATCTTTCCACTTCCAACGGCTGGCCTCGCGCACTAACAACCAACGCATCAATGTAGGCTGAAGAAGCGCCCAGGCGCTTATAACGACTTCCCGCCTTCGACGGGGAACTGACGATGACTACACACTAGACACGGACTGTAGAAATAGTCAATTCTATTTGCAAATAATCGATTGAGATCTTTTAAGTTTAGTCTGCAGCCTTTTGTTTGATTGCAAAAATCTTGCCTTTTTCTTCTCTTTAAGCAAAATTTGGCGGAATTACAAAATTCAAAAGGGTTCGTAAATTGTGATTCATCTAGGCTACATACGTAGAATTTTACATTGTATATAATTAACAATTAGTTTTGGAACACGGGTTAACTTGATAAAGCGAGTGGCTGGCCTAGGCTACTCTGCACGGGCCGTGGGTTTCTGTTAAAATAATAGTGAAAAATAAAATTAATAATGGATTTATGTGTTGAAACTGTGAACTTCAACGAACAGACCTGTAACCATTTTTTAAATAATTGAAAGTCTTTTAGAATATGGCAACGTTCTAAACCAATCATTGTTTCGGATTTCGACAGTATTCAAATTGTCATTTCTGCACAGCGCCGCTGCCATCACTCAAGTTCATTCCTGTCCTCACAACTTCCAACTAAAAGTTTAAAAGTCAAACTAGTCCATAGGCTAATAAACATTTGTCAAATAATAAATCTTGATAATTAACCTGAAATTCAATTAATCGCGGTTTGACACTGCTTTATGTTACACTAGAACATACAAGAGTTTTAGAAACGGAAATTTAATTTTGTTAAATTCAGAAAGAAATGGAAAATATAAAGGAAAAATATTATACACGAACAAAACCCGGCTTCATTTTTAAAAGTATAAAATTTCACAATATCATCTATGTGTTACAATTTTAGCAATAGGTAGGTACGTATGCTACCGTTGGGAGCACATCCATGTTATACATACGTATAAAGTTACAGATAATCAACATTTCAGGGTTTCAACTAAAATCAATATATTCCATCTGCCATTAATACATCCTTTTATTTTTAACTGCTGATGAACATATTCAACCTACCATCCCAGAAACGCTTTTTGCTCTTCCACCCTTCATATTGATTAGTTCGTGTAATATTAAAATTTAATAGGAAATTATATTGAGAACCTTTATTGCACCACTCTTAGTGAGGCTCAGAGCGAAATAAATTCTTTTTTATTCTCTTTTGTACATAAAACAAATCCCATTTAGTTTTTTGTATTGTTTTAGTGGATAACTTGGAAAATCCTATTTATTCACGATTCTCTTGCATCATTTTCCTCGGAATTTCGAGAATATTTGTATATGTGAGGCAAGCTTCGAATTGATTGCGGCTCGTAAACGTCGCTTGTAAACTAAACGTAAATTACCTTAAAAGCCCGCGGATGTGTAATTTTCTAGGGTTTTCATCAGTTATGCTTTAATAAAGGAAAGTGCGAAAACGAGAACTACCTTTGTAAACTAATCATGCAGGATATATTACATACCTATAGAACTGAGAGAAGCCTCTTCGACAACGGAAAGGCTGCTGTTGTGGATGGTAAGGTGGCGTATATCCAAGCCGAAAAACACGAAACCAGGAAGCTTTTTTAAGTTGTTATGGCGCAGTTTGAGGTAGAAGATGACCAACGACTTCCCTTTTAGCACACTCATAGCATTGTCTATGTGTTGCTGGTCCGTGAATTCGCAGAGGATGTCGAGCCCGTTCTTCTTCACCTGACACGAACATGGCATTATCTCGGTCCGTGCTGGACATTGCTGTTGAACCTGTAAATAAATTTAATTAGTGTCCAAGTTAGAAGATTTAGGAAATTTCTTGGGAATAAGGAGAAACTTTTAATGAAGATGTTATTTTGTCGTTTCTGTTGAAATGTATTTAGTAACCATTCTTTGTTGGAAAAATGTTATTTCACCGGAATAAGAAAAAATTTTCTAATGAGAATACCTTTGGTATTATTAATCTTTTTTTCTTTATTATTATACTAGCAAAAAATGTTTTTATTTAATGGGGGAGAATTTCAATAACAAAGCAGTACCGTGGAAATATAATAAACCAAATATGTAATAAGGAATTCTGTTACACGGTTCCAGGTTACGTAGTATATATTTATAACTAGAATGTTATTAAATTAATTAGAGAATATAATTTTAGCATTTATAAAAATAATAATAAAAGTTTAAATCTTTGGATTTCAGCTCAACAGCAAAGTTTAAATTAAATTGAAATTGCATTGTACTAGTTCCGAGTGGTCGCCTTAGGCTATGGATGAGACAGAAGGAATAATAATCTTTCTTATCTTAAAACTATTTATTTTGTCCTTTTGATAAACTACTTTTAAATTAGAACACTGACGTGGAACGCAGTAAACCTTGATCAGTAAAATTAAGATAACGATAATCTGCCCGTCAGAAGTCAATTTTGACGTTACTTTTTATTAATTTATTTAGTATGTATAAATAATTGTCCTCGTTTTTAAATGACCATAATGCACATAAAGAACGACTGTCTATAACACAAAGATCAATGTAAATTACCTTTATTTATCCAAATAGAGTTAGATACAAATTAAATCCATTAAGCTCGGTATAAATAATTCAAGTCTAATCAATTCAAATCCAACTAATCGAATCATACATAATTAATAGCTATGTATGTATTTAAACAATTTATAGATTAAGATAATTCAGCCATAGAAAATGCATTAGTATTAAATACGGCATAAATAAAAATAGTGCGACTCTTTTTGTTCGTCCCAATTAAATGCAACGTGTTAGATAATAGACAAATTAGTTTGGTCGCAAGAAGGATATTACCTTCTTTGAGGTCAAAGATTTTTTCTTAAGCTAATAGATTTCTTTTCTAAAATTGTGCAAAGATAAAAATATCCGCACACTAAAGATTATTTTCTTTTAAACAAGTACTTAAGCTTTGAAAAAATATAATAAAATCTCATTGTTGGTATTTTGCTAATATTAAACGCGCCGAACTATTCGGAGTCTTGCGAATCTGTGGAAAAAAGTTTTCAGCTGCAAAGCACAGTTTGTTTTCTTTAATATTTTTTAGAAATGTTCACTAGATTTATTGATAGCTTCAAGGATTGTAAAAATAAGTTTGTAGGTAGTATTTGACGAGAATCCTTGCAACTTTAAAATTTCCCAAGTGACTGTAAGTTAATTATGTTTGTATGTTTGTACGCGCCCATATACGAGCCTAAACATGAAATCACCAAGAAAGTTTACTGCTAGTAGTAGATATAGGTATGTCAGCACAAAGTTGGACTGGACCATATTGGGCTCAAAGTCTCTGGGTATTTTGGCTCTTATATTGTATTCCTTGACCTGGAAAAAGGTTGACGTTTTGGATTTCGACTCTACTTGGCCCCTGCAGTGATTTGGTTCCGAAGTCTCTAAACTCCCAGTCCTCCAGGATAGTCCAACTCTGCATCAGCGATATTATAGTTATGGTTTTATGACACGAAATAAGCGGTTTAAATAGCACATATTCAAGTAATTTGAATTCATATTAAATCTAAAAGAAAACCAAAAACCTTTATGCATTACACTTCTAGATTTAGAATATTTAGCATTTTGTATTCGGTTCAGATCAAATAGTTCTAACTTACATAAGAATAGATAAAAGCCAATAGATACATAGACTTTTATAAGGTATTGGTTTTTGGCCAGTTAGCAAAATAAAATTAAAATTCTAGAAATTTAAAGTTGCCAAAGATTTAGTAACAATGGAAAACTTTACCTGTAGGTTAGTTTTGCTCATTGCTTTATTTATGATAAATCCTAAATTTTACTTTTACCAGACCAACCATGTACATTTTTGAAAGAAGATTAATAAAATTATCTGAATAATTCACTATTTTAACAATCTTTTTGTAAACGTAATTCAAGAAAATTAGCGAGCCTGAATAAAATCATTTTAGGTCAAGCAACAGAAAAAGAGAAATTTTAATTGGAAATTGCATTCGAATCGTGAGAAGTTAGAATTGTTAATAAAAAACGCATTTTATAAAAAGAAATTATTTTTCAAGCTTTTAAAATTGCAATTGTTACATCACATTATCTTAGTAAAGAGCATGTAGATAAGAAGTGCAGTATCAGTCTCAGACAGCGTTTGTAGAATATTTTAATTAGTCTTCTACAGGATGTTAGTTAGTTTAAACCAGTTGAAAATTTATTTAGTCTTATCTTATTCTGTTAAGATTTAGTTTATTTTAATAGTAGTAATAATTGAAGACGCAAGTGGATAAAGGTGTCATGTAACATTTTTTTCAAAATATTTAATAGAGTGGTCACTTTTCTAAAGTGGATAAAAGTGTCAAGGTAACATGGCACCTTTATCCACTGCGATATAGAAAGTTTTAACACGAGGTTTATTGCATATGACAGCTAAATTTTTCAATTGAATGAAAGATGTGGCCAACCGAGGAAGTATTAAGATAGTCAGTTGTCTATTTATATTTTGCCAATTACTCGAAAAGGCCACCAAAATATCGACCGTCTAATAATCTTGTCGGATTCGTGCGCAGGCCAGAATAAGAATTATACCACTGTCTGCCTATATCACCTTTTCATTTTGAACAAAAAGTTTAAAGTGATTGATCACAAATTTCCTGAAGTGGGTCGCATCTATTTAGATGCAAATAGAAATTTTAGTAGAATTGAGAAAAAACTCAAAGAAGTTGAGAATATCTATATCGGACCGATATTGCGAACCTATTAAATCAGATAGTACCAAAAACTGTGTCAGTGTTGATATGACAAATTATTTCTACGACTTTGAAGAACTTTCGGGAATGTTGCATATTTGGAATAAAAAGACAAAGGACCCTACAGAATTTTTATGGAAAATAGCCCCCGGTCAAAATTGATAAAATCGTGGTAAATGATTGTCCTTATGTAAATCAAAAATGTCAATGGGCACAAAGCCCAAAACATTATATTTTTTTAATTACAGCCGTTTGAAGTTAACAATTTTTGTATAAAAATAAGGCTCAAGCGCTCATCATTCAAACTGGAATGTATTATGATATTTTTTTATATATAAGTGCAGCAAGCACAAAACAGTGATATGAAATCACTTTAATTGCCGTTGGCATTATCGTGATCCCATGTGCACTGCGTGGAGGTGGCACGAACTACAGTGCACATCATGTAGCCCTAAAAAGGGCCGATATTTTAACTTTTTAAATAAGTTATGATATAATATTTCTTTATTTCATCAATTTTTGTTAGATGTCTATTACTACAATTTAATTTCAGTTTGAATGCCGACGTCTCAAGCATCCAACAATTGTCAACTTCAAACGGCTTTAATTCAAAAAATATAATTTTTTAGACTTTGTGCCAATCGAAACTTTTGATCTACATAATAAGGACTATCATTACCACGGTTTCAACAATTTTGATCGAGAGCCATTTTGCATAAGGATTCTGCGGAATCCTTTATTGGGAAAGTCAATTTTAGAAATAATATTAAATGGATTAAAGTTGATAAGTTTAGCAGTTACTTGCACAAAGAAACTTTGAATGAATATTTACCATTTCATAAAGTGATTTAACATTAGAAAAAATAAGCAACTTGCGCGAACAACTGAAGTTTGTTAAAGAAGAACATCGGTGGTTTTATGAAAATATTTTTGAGGCGACTGAAGAGAACCCTTTTTGTATATAAAAAATATACTTTGTGTACACAACACCTTTCATTCACTCGCATTACTTGTTCTGTTTAACTTTCCCCTCTGGATAAAGGTGTCATGTACATTAAGAGTTCATTTTCTCCTAAAAAGAAAATGTTTATCAAAATCTCAAAACAGCACTAGAAAGTAAAAGATTACACCTAGCAAAATACTTTTAATCTTTTTTTAAAAGTTTAATGCATAGAAAAGTTCCAGTAAAAAATCTTAAAAACGGCTTTTCTCAGAATAATGATTTTGTTACATGACAGCTTTATGCACTTGTGTCGTCAATTATTTATTTTAATAGCGAATTTAAAGAAGATGTGAAATTATAAAATCTACATATTGTATTAGACAGTTTACGAAAATCAGTTATTGTAAGAGTAGAAAAGAGATGATGAAATAATCTTTTACCCTTAGAAGATTCTGCATATGTCGGATAATAGATAATAACTTTTGATAAAATTACAATCTTGTATCTACATACCATATAAGAAGGTTTCTTGGGTAAGACACTTGTCTTATATAAGACTTTTCATGCAAACATAAGCTACCATCATCAGCTGACCTTATTGCCCAGCATGATGCTTCTAAAGAGCTTGTAACTAAAAGATATGTACAGGTTGATTAGTAATCAGTTGTTAATTAGTAGCTTCAGCAAAACGTTTAGTTTAAAATTTGATAATCTTTTGCTAAGGAAAAATCGAATTAGAAATAGGATTTTTAAAAGGGTTAGGCACGATAGCAGACAAGAATCAAGAGAAGGCGTTACTGATATTTTTTTATAGCTGGTTTGTTGGTTGTGTTGCTTCTGCCATTGAAAAACATAGTTTTGTGGTCAACCCACTGAGTTGCGCGCATTAGATCTGTATTAGACCTACTGTTCTAAAAAAGCTTCTTTGGTTTTCATTAGCGATCAAGTATTCACAAATTTAGTAACTTCCAGAATTCAATTACCTTGTTGCCATTATTCTGTTCTTGTAGCTACCCAGTTTCTATGGTGGTCTATTATTTACCCGGACTTGGGGAATTTCTGAGTATCACACTGAATAGTTAATCCAAAAACTCTCTTAATTGTTCTACAAAATGTTCATAAACGTTTCTGAGTTCAGTTGGCTATGAAAAATCTAATTTTGATGTTCCACCTTGTTGTTTTATTTTAACAACTAATACGTATTTGTTTTCTGTCATTTGTCAATTGCAAATGTCATTGCCCTGCATTTAGCAGTTTAATTAATCTTGTGCTGAAATTCGTTGTACTGTTCCACATTGTATTTATTAAGTATTTGTTTTTTATTTATGTATTGTTCTTTATTATTGTTTATTAACAACTAATTTTAATTTAATTCCTATAGAATATAAAATTAGGCAACCATTACAACAATGATGCAATGCGCGTAACGTGACAAACATTCTAATACATATCCTGTTTTTCAAAAAGCGGCAAATGCAGCCGACTGTACCCAAAAACATTTATAAACACTTTTATCTGACTATTTTAATTTTAATTTAAAACTATGCGGTTACGACAAAGAGAGATTGCAGATCTTGTAATAGTTTCAACTACGATTGATATGGTGTTACAGTAAAGAGACGGTGAGAAATGCAAACCGTTACATCTTTCAATTTTTTCGAAGGGAACGTCCTGTATCTATTGTTTAGATTTAAGAAACTATAAAACTAGCTTTTTCTTGACACCGCATTTTGCCTATCTTGAACCAATTGCTTTACAAGCTATATGAATACACAGTATCAATAGCAAGCAAAAACTTGTTCTATGATTTCTTAACTCGATACTGACATACAGGGCGTTATATTTAAAGAAATTGAGAAAACTAATGACTGGTATTTCTCAATCACTATGTATCAAAAATCCCCCCAATTGGCGCGACAGTGTAAAAATTCAAAATTTCCATTTGTTACTCAACGGAGATTCTTAGTCAGAATTGTTTGATAACCAATAGTAATGAAGAATTCTGATCGCCATTTACGTAAACGAGTATGTTCCCCTTTAAAAATATTTTTAGTAGTTTATCCTTCTTAAACCTAATTTTCTAAGGTAGCAAAGTAGAATTTCACTTGTGCCTTGTTTTGCAAAAGGTTAAGTGATCAATTTAGAACCTTAGACAGCTCTTCTCAAACAATTTATGCCACGGAAGTATTTTGGGAAACTTTAACGTTTTAGTTTCCAATTAAGTAAAGTTTTAAGTAGTGATAACCCTAATGGGTGGTGAATATTTTACATGAGAACTATGTGAGATGGATACCCTCATGTAAAGTTTTTAAGGGCATTATTTAAAATTAAACAGTAGTTTCTTGTGATATGTTAGGTTGTGGTACTAACTACTAAGTTTAGAAAGTTTCAAGAACAATTAATCCACAAAGGTTTTGCCATAAAGTATTATGTTACCATACTTACTTGAATCTCTCCAAGTAATGAATAAAAAATAGAGGATATCCTACAAAATTTACTTTTTATTTAATTAAAGAAGAAACGTGCCCTTCCCTTTGAATTATGTATATATGTATGTTTACCCTACAAAATAATGTTAATACCATAAGCCCTTCTCACGCTTCCCTTATTTTACAAAAAAGATAATTCCATTTGCTCCGTAATAAATACAACGAAGGAATACTAAAGTAATTTACATAAATAATCATCCATAACTGTTTTACTTTCTGCGAAAGGAAATTTGAAACTAACCTGTCTCAGTTGAGTGATAGTGCGCACATCAAAATCCACCTTGTGGGATCAACATTAAGCGTGAAATTAGGATGGCAATGAATTATCAAGCGACAGTAGCACCCTTAAAATTACAGCAGCTCGGGTTATGTACACTTACACTTCTCTGGGTTACGTTGCGGGTTTCACAAACAGATACGGTTAAAGCGCATTTCGAGGGTTGTTTGGTAAATTTATCAAAGTTAGCAAAAGCTTTGTGAAATTCTTAGTGAATAAGAATTCTGATACAGTACAATACAATCTTATTTTTTAGTGTTGAGGAAAAATTTTAAATTCCCGTTTTTATCATCAAAGCGGTTCGTGTGTAGCATTAAAAAGTTTTGAGTGAGTTTGTAATTCTAAAAAAGGTACGCTTCCAAACACTTTGTTTTTAAAGCAAACTACAACAAAAACCTTCATTTATCTTGAGGGTCAGTTTGGAGACAGAATACTGTGTAACCTCTAAAACGGTTTTATTTGGTGGAGAGCGTAAAATAAACGTGACAAGTTGGAAGTTATTTATTTACCTTGTCTAAATTGCATGACGTAAGTTAGTTTTAATTTTATTAATTTACTAGGGTATGTTTCAAATTTAAAGAAAAATACTCTTGCGTTAATTAGGAAAGTTTATCATCCTGCTAGACATATATTGTTTTTGCGTTGGTTTGTAGGTTATATTATAATAACCTAATTAAAGAGGTCATAAGGCTATGGGTTAACAAGGGTTTGTTAGGAAGTTTACGTTCGCGTTAACCGTTAAACCAAGGAATAAGTCATAACTTTGCATACAGCTGTAATAAGGTCTCGTGTTTTGTTAGTGAAACTTCTTGGAGTTCCATTACACTTCGCTAGTTCAGTGACAAGCATCTTCAAAGAAACTGGATGCGGAACTTCCCCTGGAGAATTTTATAGTGTTTAATAGAAAATGTAGTTGGCTGCCGCTTGTTGTTGGTAGGTGTGTAATTCGTGGGGGCTTTGCTGGTTGGGGGATTGAGAAGAAGTAGGAGGAAGAGGAGGAGGAGGAGGAGGAGGAGGGTGGATGTATTTTCTATTTACAGTTCTATACAAAGCTTTGTGGGGAATTTCAAATTACAAAGAACTTATTCCTGTATAATTTAAAATACAACTGGGAAATCAGTTTCATTTAAAACGGAATTATTTAACTTTTGTTTGCTGCTAATTCCGTATTGAATTACCGTGCAGAAAACCATTAACTGCGTTTGAAAAAAGAGCCTAATCCGTTTCCATTTATCTGCGGCTTCATTTTAGCGATATGAGTAATGTTCGTAATTAACTAAACCGTACTGGTCGATTGGGAATGTAAGGAAAATATTTAACCATGAAATTCGTGTTTTGTGATCCAATAAATTACCTACATAAATTGTCGTTCGTGTTTGGTAAAAGACTGTGTTCTCGACAATTATTTAGTCAATGTTTTAATAAAAAGAAAGTAAAAAAATAGTTTCTAAGTAGGAAAGAACACTGAAAATAGAGAATTTTAGAACCTTTTACATGCAACATTCTTTGTAATATTTGCTATTCTGTTTATTTCTTTGCCTTGTTGGATTAATTACGCCTAGCGTGTAATACATCGACTAAATTGGGGTTTTCGGATTAACCAATCAAACATACGGGAAAAAACGTGACTTCTACCCTACGTGTAATTAGGTGTTTGTTCATTTCACAAAAAGAAAGTCAAAGTTGTACTTACATAATGCGAATTGAAGTCGTTGTTTCATACTTTCAGATTTTTAATTTTATTCGAGTTATTATCTCACTTATTTTGGTTTGGTTTTTTTTGCAAATCAATACCTAAAATTGTAGATAAAGAAATCATCTTGGATGTTTCGCTTACAACCAGTTTATGTAAGAAAATATTAAGACAATGCGAATTCGAGAAGTGTATATAAAAAATTTTCAAAATGACAAATGACTGATTGAAAACACTAAATCTGAAAATTTTTGATTAAAGCATTTCCTTATGAAAAAGAGTAAACACGAATTGGAAAAAATCTAGAAGCAGATTAATAACTAACTGAGATATTTTTGTTCAAAATGGCACCCAATCTAATCCAATAGCGTTGGGTAAGCAAAACTACTTCAATCTTGAAAAATCTAGAAATTTTCAATGAAAGGTTTTGAAAGTTCTGACCTTTACTCAAGCTCCAAATTTCTTCTAGTAGATTCTGATTCAATTCCTAGGTAAAACCTAGAAGTCTAAAGTCTACTAATAATGTAAAATTGGGAATTTTGGTTATCTTTTTCAGAATTCTTATCTCTGCTCTTTTAGTATTAGACGACTTGAAAACATTTTTCTATTTTGGGTGCATCTCATGTTGATCGTTTAATAGATTCTGTTCAAATTTTTCAATCAAAAGGGGAGAATTTTGGTTTTGGTTTACGAAAATCTTTTTGAATCTTGGTCCAATTTGTTTTCACCAAAAAATGTCGAAACTACAAAAAGTTTGAAAAAAATTCAGAATGTTTACAAGCTTAGGCAATTTAGAAACGATTTTGCCAATTATGTAAAAACAGTCTTCTAGAGCAAAAGCTGCAATCTGTACCTTTTTTTTACATTTGGAGCTTTTTAATATCCTAATTGCCTTTTCAAATTGACGTTTTTTTTCATGCCTGTATGGATGATAATATTATCCATTGTTTATTATTAGTAACTTATTTTAACAGTGGAGTTTCTTTAAGTCATTTATCTTATTCTAGTGGTTTTGTCTGAACGGCCCAAACATTATAAAAGTGTTAGTTGCTGTTTCAGTCCAATAGACAAAACCTATAAGGTTAAATTATTTTTGATGTCTTCGTTAACAATTCTTGTGGCTTCATTTACTGTAAGTAATCCAGAAAAAAATTGAGGAACTTATATCATGTTGCTAGATCTTCAATTTGATTTTAAGCATAGAAAAGTTTATTTATTTTTGTCAAATTATTCTAACCTTAATGAAGACCGATAACTTCGACAATGTAACGACCTGCTATAAGACACAAGCATTGTTGATGCAAGCCATTATCACGTGCCTTGGTTTTGATCACAACTGAGAGAAGGTTACTTTGTTGAAGATAACTGCCTATATACTTAAAGGCAGAAAAGTATATTTTGCTACAGAACAAAAAAACGCGATCACGATCAAAACGATTAATTTTTCAGTTTTCAGCAGTATATAAACCAACTCTGTAGGTTATCTTTTCTCTACTCTACGTATGATTATTCCACATAGTGTCATAATATAATGAAATGACACACAATACTCTAAAACTGTTTTTCAGTCTGTAGAATAAGTTGCACTAAAAAAAAATAAAATTTGATTCTTCCGACCCAAAGTACCTTATTATAGATCGCATGGCATATGTGAAAAAACCTTTTCGATGAAATCATGTATAATCTTGAAAAAAAACAAACAAAGATCGTGTCCCCAACTTGATTAATACTGTAGGTTGTACCATTTATAGTATACTCGATATCTTACCTGTGCTACGCCAAGAAAATCCCATTTCGGTACGACCAACAGTTCTCGGAATATTAAAAGTGTGTTAGATAGATGCTTGGTATTTTTTGCAAATCTTCGCGATTTATCAAATTTGACCAAGTTCGATGCTGGTCTTTTGTTTTTTACTGGAATGACTGTACTATACTAAACTCAGCAGATTAGTACATCTACATGCATGCCCAAAAGGAATAATATTCTATAATCCCATTTCAACATTTTGCAAAACTCATAAAGTGTTGGCTGGGCCCTAAAGATAGCACTCTTACTCCTAACCTAGAGTTACAAGAAGTTTTTATACTTTCGCTGCTAGGCTGAGCTTCTATTGCTGGAAATGGATATAGTGTACCCCCCCATCAAAAGGTAGGTAGAGGCTCACTGCGAAGAAGCAGTTAACGTAACCCAGGCTCAATGGTCAAGAAGCCTAAAAATGAAAATAAATAGTAGATATTTGAAAGTGCCAGTTTATCTCGGCTTACTGAATCCTTCACAAGGGACAAATGTACGAGGACTTGTCTCCGGTAGGAAGCTGATAATTGACTTCAAATATATTAAATCGTTAGACAATTTTAGAAACAAGTGTGTGAATGTAAATAAAGCAAATAAACCAAACTAAAAGAACAAATACTAATTATTTCTGGGTGAACACGAGGTATCCTAGTTACTTTCTAACAGTCCTCCCAGGAAATAATGGAGCTGCAAAGGTATCTCCTAATCTTGTCGTGCTCCAGTAGGAATAAACAACAAAAAAATTACCAATCTTGCAAGTTTGCACAGACCTGATATTTGTACATAAGTTGTTTACTTTGTAACTGAAGTTTACCTTCCAGTAGAGCGTTTCCGACCTCAACGTGAAGATGGCAGCACTCGTAAATACCCACCAAAGTTTCAGCCATTTTGGACGCACAGTTTTTATGTAACAGTCATTTGAGTGAGATGATGTGAGTTTTTTTGTGAAAATGGACAAAATCGAGTATCGAGCTGTCATTAAATATTTGTTTTTGAAAGGCAATACGCCTTCGCAAATAAAAGATGAGTTAGATTCTGTGTATGTGGGCACTGCATCATCATTTGCCACAGTGAAATTTTGGGCTGCCGAATTTAAACGTGGCCGTAAGAGCTTGGGAGACGATAAACGTTCGGGACGTCCAAAAACTGCAACTACCGACGAAAATATCGCCAAAGTTTACCAAATGGTGCTAGACGACCGCCGAATTAAAGTGAGAGAGATAGCAGAGGTTATGAACATGTCAAAAGAACGTGTTTGTCACATATTAAATCAACATTTAGGCAGGAGAAAGCTGTCCGCGCGTTGGGTGCCGCGTTTGCTCACGTTAGACCAAAAACGTGTTCGAATGAATATTTCCAACGCTCTTTTGGCGCAGTTTAGGCGAAATAAATCCGAGTTTTGGCGCCGATTAATTACTGTAGATGAAACTTGGATACACCATTATACGCCCGAAACAAAAATACAGTCCAAACAGTGGACTGCAAAGGGGGAACCGGCTCCAAAAAAAGCAAAAACTGTTTTTTCGGCTGGGAAAGTGATGGCGACTGTTTCTTGGGATAGTCATGGAGTTATTTTAATCGATTATCTTCAAAAAGGAAAAACCATTACAGGAGCATACTATGCATCATTATCTGACAAGCTGAAGGCTGAACTTGCGAAAAAACGGCCACATTTGCAGAAAAAGAAAATCCTGTTTCACCAAGACACACCTCAGCGGTTGCCATGGCGAAAATCCACGAATTACGGTTTGAACTGCTTGATCATCCGCCTTACTCACCAGATCTAGCCCCAAGCGACTTCTTTATGTTCCCTCATCTAAAAATTGTGCTCGGAGGACAAAGATTTTCGTCAAATGAAGAGGCAATCCTCTTCGTGAACAATTATTTTGCAGAGAAAAATGCCGAGTACTATTTGGACGGGTTACAGAAATGGGAGCATCGCTGGGAGAAGTGTGTAGAGTTACAAGGAGACTATGTTGAAAAATAAAAAACATTTTCAGAAAAAATGTCTTGTATCTTTGTTAGGTCGGAAACTTTTCAGACCACCCTCGTAGTTCGCCCGTGACAGAGAAATCTTGTTGACTCTGAAAGTGTCTAAAAATGTACGAAGTAAACACAACTTAAAAATTTATTGTATGCAAAATAATTCAAACGGTGAAAATTAGATTCTAGAGGATGATTCTACAGGTCATTCTAAATTGTAAGCAAAAGAATTCATTAACATAGGTCTTCTGGAGCTCTGAATGTAATTCTCCTTTTGAGAATAAAGCATCTTACTAAACTTGAACTTGGTGAAATAAAGCGATCTAAATATAATCGGAGAAAACTATGTTTTTATAATAATAGAAACTCTTTTGCTTAGAATGACGCTTTGTAGTTTTATTTATACGTTTTGAATCATCCTGTACATTGTTTTAATTAACTGCATTGAGAGCCCCAAATAAATGCTTCATTATATTTCAAGCACACGAATCTGACATAAAGTTGCTAACGCGAAAAGATTTAATTTGAATAAGAACCAATTTAAATTATTAGGACGTCCTTTGCAATCTTAATTAGGCAAATAAATTTTATTGTTGTTTACATAAATTAAACATTATATTTGTACGTTTACGTTTTATTAATTTTTCTGCCATTGAATTAAAGTTACAAGATTAGAGCACGGTAATACGATACATTTTTATTTGCAATAAATGCATTAATTTGACTCTCAAGTACGCCTCTGAAAAACTTTTTGCTGTAAAGTTTTGTTAATCAATATTTTAGCTGTTTACTACACATTCGGCTTTTTTATTTTATTAAATAAAGGCAAGTTGAATATTTCTACCAAAAGTATTACTCTGACCTTACAACAATACTTTGGTATTATTATGCTTTGTTCACCTTTGTTTGTTTCAGGTTAAGAATAAACCTGAATGGCGTTTCTAGAAAACTAGTTAATACAAAAGCAGGCGTGAATAATAAACTTAACGGGACATCGCTTTTAATTAATGTATTGAAAACCACTTGATAAATTAGAACTCTGATTGGATAGGTTTTCTGCCATAAAACCAGGTAGAGTAAATTATTTGGTATAAACACTGCAAACTTCGATACATAATTGAATTTGCACAAAATACATTAGTTGTTAGTGTAACATTTTGGATTTAATGTGTCGGCGTTAATGAAAATTGGCGGTAAACTTGTTTCTGTCTGCATGTTTTCTTTAATTTAATATCTTGATTGCAATAACAAGCCATAACATGGTTACTAGAATTAGTAATCATTCTGGCATAATTCATAGAGTTTACATTTACATCGATGAGAAGAAATTTGGTTTATTATATTTTCATTTTTGAGCTCTAATGTATACTAATGAATTATTTAAGAGGTTACTCGCCAGTTTACCTACTTTAATTTTTATAGACAAATCTAAAAAACTCATATGTAAATCCACTTATTCAAATGAACACTGCTAGCAATATAATTTATTTAGTCAGTCAAAAACGTATATTTCGATTTTGTTGTCAATTTTCTAGATGCATGAATTAAACATATTTCGTGAATTGAACTGGGGATAATAAACGCTTTTATTTCATTTTATACACAAATCAATAAACAGCGCTACAATTACACAGCTGGCAATTTAGCACACTAGACCGTTTCAGATATGCATACAACAATTTTAAAGTACATGACAATTCGATATTCATAAAGCTTAACCAATTTCGTTTTGTTTTATTCAGTCGAAATGATTCTCTTTCTATCCAATCTTGGTTTAATTGTAGTGATTGGATTGCGATAAGAAGCACAACTTTCAAGTAAATAACGTAATTTAACAACTTGGTAATGATTGTGATAAGAAAATTACTGCGAAAAGTGTTGAACCAGTTAGAGAGTTGTAAATAGAGTTCAAAACGTTCTT
>VTPC01003719.1:6985-50189 GCA_011009095.1 Ignelater luminosus
GCAAGGTTATATTTGCAACACTTAAATTTCAAATATCGTATAAATAAGAAGACTAATTAATATAATATTTTGTTTATTTTTATACAATAGAAAACGAACGTTTGTTGTCAGCTTGAGGGTCAACAAAAGATACCGCAGTAAAATCCTACCGTGTAAATGTCTTACTTTTATAACACTGTGGAATATTAGATATGCACAATTTGCTTTATGGCGTCTTACAAAATAAATTATGCGTAATTAATGCTAAATCAGATTTTATTTTATTTATTGACACATACAGATCAAATTACACGATTCTACGAGGAGTCTTTTCTATATTCCCAGACTAGGCAGTTTTTAATTTGAATGCAATTTTTCATTATTATGTTTTTTAATCCCATATGCCTTGATAACGTGTGCATTAAGTTACAAAACACTTGCCGCAATATTAGTTCTATTATCTGTCAGTTTGTGTTGTCACGTATCAAAATGTACAAAGTCGAATATCGAGCTGTTATAAAATTCCTTACAAAACGAAAAAAAACTCTAAAAATTATTCTTGAAGAAATGTTGGCTGTATATGGAGATAATTGTCCTTGTATGTCAACTATTTGCGAATGGTCAAAATTGTTTAAATATGGTCGACTATCACTGAATGATGATCCCCGGCCAGGCTGCCCTGTTGACGTGGTCACTTCGGATGTTATTGAAAAAGCCAAGTGTTTGGTACTGGAGGATACAAGAATAAAGAAACGACAATTAGCAGCATTATTGGGAGTTTCAGAAACCACGGTTTTCAGAATTCTGCATGAATGTCTTGGAATAACAAAGGATAGTGCGAGATGGGTGTAGGAAAAATAATGGCAACCGTTTTTTGGAGTTTTAATGATTGATTATCTGAATAAGCGTAGCACGGTAGCAGGAGAGTATTATACGAGCTTAATGCATCGCCTCAGAGAGTCTATCAAAGTGAAACGGCGAGGAAAACTGACGAAAGGTGTCCTCTTGCTCCACGACAATGCACCAGTCAAGAGTTTCAAAAGCTGCCATTGCTGAATGTGGTTTCGTAGAAATCGACCATCCGCCTTATAGTCCAGATCTGGCCCCCTGCGACTATTTTTTGTTTCCAAATCTAAAAAAGAACTTTAAGGGAGACAAAATCTAGGAACGATGCGAACTTAAAGCTGCTGTTGAATGCCATTTTGCGGAAACACAGAAGATTATTTTCATAATGGATTAAAGTTGTTATTAAAACGGTGTAGTTAGTACTTGTATTCAAAAGCAAAGGAACTACATTAAAAAATCAATTTTTGTTCTCGTTCTAGTCTCTTGTTTTCATGCCTGGTCCGGGACTGCCAAAAAGTATTAAAAAAAAGGGAATTGCCTCAAAACCTTTCTTTTCTCAAAAGCAATTATTTATTTGTCGTTGGATCTATAAAACAACTTAAAACACAAGGACTTGCTTTAACTGAGTCGGTCAAAATCGTAGATGATTTTAAAAAACCGGTATATGCAGTTCCTGGTTCTATAGGGCACTTTATAAAAGAAAAAACTGCAAGTTAAAAGATATTGCTGATATTCTATCTGGAAAACACGTTGATATTGACATTGATCCTTCACTAATTCCAAAATACAAATTTGCACCAATCACAAGTGTAGATTGTGAAAGAAGCTTTTCGGCATTTAAAAATATATTAAGTGACAGAAGAGCCAGCTTTAAAATTTATTTAGAAAAACATTTAATTGTAAGTTGTTTTTTTAAATAATCAATCCAATGAATAAGATTTTCTGTTGTTTATTTTGTATTAATTTTAAAAATTTTATGCATATTTTTATGCTTTTTTCAATAAAATTTTATGCTTTTTAAAGGGCTTTCTTAAATTATTTTTGTGCTTATAAGTCCCAGCTTTAGTGATAACTATAGCAAAAACACATATAAATACAACGCTAAATTTAAACAAGGAAATAATTGCGCAAGTTGCAAGCTTTAATTATCTTGGATGTACTATAGAGAAACAGGGGACACTAAATCAAGGACTTGATGCTAGACTTAAAGAAGCTAATAGATTATATTTGCCAACGTTAAACTGTCAGACCACCGTCATGCTTTAGAGAGTTAAAAATATAAAAGTAATATTTCTATTTGCAGTTTAATGTTACGTACAGTTAGTAATTGAAACTTTGATATTAGAAGTAAAAAGATTTTTTGTTTACTTAAACAGTTTGAAAATCTGGCGATCTTAGCGATTTTTATATTTTTTACTATCAGAGTAAATTATTAGATTAGTTGTAGTCATGTCAGTAATATAAGAAATCATTATATTATGGAGATAAGAGAGAAATTTGCTGCTGTTTTCTCTGAACGATCAGATTAAATTAAACTTACATTTTCTAAATTAAAATTAAAAACTAAAGAAGGTACTCAGCCCATTTTTCACAGAGCTTATGATATGCTTTATGCGTTAAAAAGAAGGGTGACTTGGAACTGTCAAAAATGGTTAAGTCTGGTATTTTAAGCAAGGTTAGTTTCAGTAATTGGGCAAGTCCGATTGTAGCAGTGCCCAAGAAAATTCAGAAGCGTTTTAAATTTGTGTAGACTTCAAACAAACTCTCAATCGTGATCATTGTGTCTTGCCATTACCAGAAAATATTTTTGCATATTTAAGTGGTAATAAATATTTTACAGTTATTGATTTAAAGGGTGCTTATCAACAACTCCAAATTAGTGAAACGTCCCGCAAACTGTTAACTATATAAATAAGCATGTAGGTCTTTTTACTTGTAATAGACTTACTTATGGTATTAGTGTAGCGCGCGGCATTTTTCAGCCTATAATGGATACTATATTGTCAGGGTTGCCAAATACAAAATGTTACTTAGATGACATTTTAATTTTTGGTGAAAGTTTAGAACACTGCCATCAAAATGTCATTGCGTCCTTAAACGTTTAAAAGAATTCAATGTTAAGGTAAATAAAAAGACATGTAAATTCTATGAAACTAAAGTGGAATTCTTAGGTCACATTATTGAAAAGATGGTATCTATCCTACAAGTAAGAAAATCGAATGTATTAAAAAAGCCAACGCCAAAAAAACTTAACAAAATTAAAATCATACCTCGGGTTACTTAATTACTATGGAAAATTTATACCCATGCTATCCACAAATTTAGGCCTTTGTATGATCTCTTTAAGTCAAATGTAAATTTTGAATCCAGCTGGTCAGATGATTGTGAAAAAGCATTTGAAAAGAGTAACTAGCTGTTAAGCTCAAATAAACTCCTTGTCCACTATAACCCTAAATTACCTATATATCTCACCTGTGACAGTAGTGGGTATGAAGTAGGGGCCATCCTTAGTCACCGTCTAAATGGCGAAAACAGACCTATACTGTTTGCTTCAAGTATATTGTCTCAGACGGAAAAAAATATTTAAACTTAGAAAGGAAGGCCTTAGCATTAATATTTGGCTTAAGAAAATTCCATAAGTACATTTTTGCCCGGAAGTTTGTTCTAATTACAGATCATCAGCCATTACAATTTATTTTCGCTAGAAACAAGGGTATACCTGTTTCAGCAGCTGCACGTATAACACGTTGGGCTATTACCCTATCAGGGTATAATTATGATATCGAGTACAAAAAGGATAAATTAGTTGATAATGCAGATGGATTATCACGTCTCCCTATGGATGGAGTAACCGATGTGCCTGTCTATATTCATTTAACTTAATCAATTACATTCCCTTGGATAATGGAGATATTGTTAGTGCCTTAAAAAAAGATAACGTACTCATAAAAGTGGTAGATATGACAATTTCAGAGTGGTCTAATGCTATTCATGATCAACCAATTAAACCTTACTGTAAAAAGAGACATGAATTAACAGTTCAACAAAATTGTCTCCTATTAGGTAATAAAGCATTACGCAATAGGATTCTTAAACTCTTTCATGAACAACACTTAGGTATAGTACGTACAAGAATGTTGTTACGATCTTATTGTTAGTGGACGGGTTTAAATGATGATGTGGAAAAATTCATAAGCTCATGCAAAGTTTGCCAGCAAACCCAAAATTTTACAAGTACAAATCCTCTTCGTTCATGGCCCCCAGCACCTAATAATTTCTTTCGTGTAAATATTGATTTTTTTCCGTAAACATAAATGCACCTTTCTAATTTTAGTTGACAGTAGATCAAAATGGTTAGAAGTAAAACTTATGCAAAACGGTACAAAGACAGAAGAAACCATTCTTAAACTAAAAGAAATTTTTGTCATTTTTGGTTGTATAATGTAAATGAATTAGTATATGTAAAAAATGCTCAGACCAGATTGTAGAATAAAAGGAAAATTGTAAAAGTTTGCAGTCATTCCACATACTTAGTTCTGATGGAAAATAAAGTAAAATTTGCATATACAGATAGCCTACGTCCACGTTATAATGATGTAACGTATGGCGGGTACAGTGACAGTGTCAATGTAACACCTGTAACTATGCCTACTATTAAATTTACTAGCAGTAGTAATCTAAACAACAAGGAAGATAAAGGCGATAAGGTAGTTCAGGATAACATTAATTCTCCTACAAAGAATGTAACAACTGTTGTAACAATTCCTACTTTAGTTGCATCCCTTCAAAATAATAATCAGTGTTCAACTCAGACTTCTGTAGTCATTAGGTCTGGTAGAGCAAGCAAACCTCTTGCTAGGTTAGATCTTTAATTTTTCTAAATAAAGAAAGTAGTCTAGGCAAATTAGACAAAAGATTGGAAATGAATCTCCTACTCTTGAGATTCGGCACAGTTGTTCCCTGCGGTGTACTGATGCACATATAAAAAATCTCCGGTGGTGGGGGGTGAGCGGGGGGTGGGGGGGCCGTTTAAAGCGCATTCTTTTCAGTTTTTCTCAAATATCTCGGAATCTATTGACTTACGGTAAAACTACTTTCTATACAAAGTTAAAGTAGACACAATTTCCTACAAGAAAGGTCGTATGCATGTTTTTGGTAGGATTGATAGTTTAGGTGCGAGAAAGGTATGAAAATAATAATCATAATCGAAATTTCGCGTGAATATTTTTATTTTACAGAAAATCTTGATAGAAGGCTGATAACATATAAAAATGTTGCATTAATAATACTAATAATTTAATATAAAGTTCAATTACCGATTTAGAACTGTTAAATGGTCTTCTATACTTTTTCACCTTCTACAATGTCGAATGGGTCGTTTTTCTGCTGTTCAACAAGGTCCACGGAAGCACTGTTGGTGCATACTCCTCGATAACCAGTGCAAGCTTGGCTGCACGTAAGTCCTGCTTTCTGGCATCCACATTTGGCTGAGCAGCCAGTTACACATCTGGAGAAAATTGTACTAAGTACTGAATCCGGTGTAGGAAGATCTGTATTCATTACAGGTTCAAGGTTTCCATTTGTTCCTTTTTTCCATTCCCAATTTTCAAGAGGCAAGTTGTTGCCCAGCCATCTCCGCACTTGTAAGTACACTCTAAAAGAATGTAGCAGTTCTGGTTGGAGGGAGGGACGATAGGTGAGGCTTAAGCTTCTTCGTACTTTCCAAGAAAGCGTTGTACCAGAGTTGATGCAGATCAGCCTCTTTTGGGGAAGCATGGTAAATTGCCAAAAACATCTTTTCTCCTGCACCCATAACAACCTCAGGTGTTGATGAAGGGTCATAGAAAGTACCTGCTATTTCTGCAATGGTTGGATCCTAGTTATACAACTTAATGACTGAGGTTTTACCGTTCCTGAATATAGCTGAAGTTGTATCACAATCTCTAAAACTGTGGAGAAAGACGATGCAACTGTATAATGGAACCTGTTGTAGCTATTGAGACGAGAACAGTTGGGTTTCTACTTTTCCTCTCCCTGGTTTTAGAAAGAAAACGTTGTTAGTAGGTGGTGATCAGGCCATTAGCATCACAACAGGGTCGACATCCTCCCCAACAACGGCCACACAAGGATTCGTCGCAGCTTTGCCAATTGCAGTCTGTACGATGTCATGGTCCGCATCATTCACTGCAGCGTGTGTCTCTATTCCATCAGCATTCATTTTCTCACATAGCAACGTGATTAGTCTTGCCTCATTCTGTGCATTAGTCAGGAAGTGTTGTGGTTGTATAGTAACTTTCATGTGTTCATCAAAGTTGACATCCGTAGACCTTTTACCCATTCCTCTTCTGTTTTGCTCTAGGATCTTTAGGCTGTCCTTTCTGTCACTATAACTATCAAATACTAGCGAGAATGTTGATCCAAAATTGCTCTTCGCATACGATATATACTGTTGACAAATATTGGAAAAAATTGTTCCTGCTTCCCATCTCAGGCGGTTGAGGACGTTGAGACTTGTAGTAAAGTCTACTGTTATGTCTGTGCAAGGTAGGAAGGCATAAAGAGCAGATTTTGCCGTTTCCTCATTCCACCTGTATCGAAGTGTGAAAGTGGGAATGGAGATAGCTCGTATTTCAGAACAGACTTCAAGCCATCATCGTTTTTATTTAAGATTGCGATTTTTGGGAATAAAAGGAGTGGCTCGATGACCAAAGTTTCACCGTGCACTTTCACTGAATTGGTCATAACTGCTATGGGTTTTGCCTTGTTCTTCCGTGATATCTTCAAATCAACACAAAATTGTTACCAAATCTTTTCGCTATAGGTTTTTTACCGATTTTCAGGGCTTCATGACAATTTATTGTAAAATAACCTACAATAGCTGTAGATAGGGACATTAGCTGTTCTGTCTTGGGAAAAGAAGAGTGGGTAGTGAACCATTCCAGCAGTTTTTCCCGGTCTGCTCCATTTAGGCGTTGGCTTGAGAGCCGTAGACCTACATGCTGCTCTTCTGATGTAAAGACCACTCCGCTAAATTGCTCTAATAAAGAGCAGATGGCAGAGCTTATTCGGGCCGCACTTACCTGTTTTGCAACTGTTGAATCACTTATTCCTTTTCCTCTAGTTAGCCCTCCAGTGATTTTAATCTCTCTCATTAATGTTTGCTCAATTGTAAGATCAGACCATAACCCAGCCCAGAAGGAGTCACTTCTTATAGCAAAGTATCTTTTATTTACAAATTGTGTCAATTCATCTAGAGCCATTTTAGATTCAAGGCGAAGCATATCAACAAGGTATAAATGAGCAGATTTGGCGTTTGTGACACCTGCCACTGCTTGTATTTGTTGATTTCTATGAGGGACTCGTTGTGAAATACTTACGAAGTCAAAGTCATAAACGCACCATATCTTTTGTAACACTATATCCTGCCTTACCTCCTCTACCAGTTCTAACTCTATAATAATTGAACTTTATATTCAATTATAATTTATTAATACAACATTTTTATATGTTATAGGGCCTTCTATCAAGATTTTCTCTAAAAATAATAATATTCACGCGAAATTTCAATTTTCAACATTATTTTCATACCTTTCCCCTACCATAACTCCTAAACTATCAATCCTACGAAAAACGTGCATAGGGCCTTTCTTGTAGGAAATGGTGTCTACTTTAACTCTCTATAGAAAGTATTTTTACCGTAAGTCAATAGAATCCGAGATATTTGAGAAAAACTGAAAAGAATGCACTTTAAGCGGCTCCCCACCCCCCCGCTCGTCTTCCACCTCCGGGGATTTTTTATATGTGCATGAGGAGACCTCAGGTAACAGCTGTTGCAAATTTCAAGAGTAAGTGATTCATTTCCGAACTTTGCCTTTTTTTTGTCTAATTTGCCTGAACTAAAGAGGGGAAATATTGTGAATTAACCTAAAGAAGAGTATGCGTGAACAGGCCTTTTTTTATATGTTGTAGCGTAGTAATGGTTAGAATCATGTTAGAATATTTATATTTAAACTGTAACAGAACTCTATATGTTTCAGTTTTATCTATTTATTTTTATTTTCATTTTACAAAGATTCCCTTTCAGAGAATAGATATCTATTATAATACAAAGCTTTACAATGTATTCCTAAGAAATATTTGCAAATACATTCTTACAGTTACGCTACATTTGCATTCAATTTTATTTTCTGGAAAACAAAGTTTCCTTTCTTAATTTACATTAATTAAACTTCATTTTTCTGATACGTATGAAGATTGAGTAACAACAGAAAGCTAACTTTAAGCATTTATTTTACTAACTGTTTCTGAAAGTGTTTTGCTGTGATCTTCACAGTATTTCAGAAAATCTTCGCTATGGACAAAAATCTCTTGAATGTGATTATATACATGTTCACGTTCATTATTATACCTGTTTAATAAATATGTTAGTTGCTTCTCTAATTTCTTAGTTTTTGCTGATTCTTGGACTATAAAGTTTTCCAGTTGTTTTTCTACATTGACGCTCGATACTAAGGTTTCCTTCAATGCTGATAATTCTTGTTTAATTGCGCAATTCTGTTCACGTTCTTTTGTTAACAAATCTAAGATTTCTGTGTTTTTCTCTTTTTCCTTCCTAAGATCATTTCTTATTTCTAAATCTTCTTTACCTATTTCTTCTTTTACTTGATTAAGTTCCATTTCTTTTTTAGCAATGACTTCTTTTGCCAAATTTAATTCACGTGAGGTGGCTTCCTGTTCTTTAGCCTTCTGTGACAATGCGCTTTTTAAATGTTCCGATTCACGTTGTTGATTTTCTATAGTTTCTTTATATTCTGCAAGCTTAGCTTTTATATTTTCCAACTCTAATTGTACGTCTTCTTTCTGTTGGTTTCTTCGTAGAACAACTGCTTCTGATGTTCCTTCCTGATTAGAATTAGTACTGGAGAAAGCATTTCTGGAATAATGATTCAGTAAGTCTAGCTTTATTTCTTTTGCTTGTGGGGTACTTGCATCTAGAAGAAATAAATCAATGAGCAATTATTGGCGTAGACTATAAACTATCTATGAAACATTGCACTCTTTGTAATCTCTATTTACCAGTTTACAGTTGATCTAGAGTATTTGGTAACTGAATTAACGAGAACAATTTTTATTTATCTATCAGTTTCAAAAGAAACCACTAGTGCAGAATTCTAGTACTTTAAAATCATGTAATGTAATTTGTGACAATTCAGAATCGATAGGTTAAGTAACGATTTTTATTTATTTTAGTCGCACTTATCCCTCTTACTATGATTACTTAATTCTAAACCGTAGAGGAGTTGTTTGATCTTTATTGCCTTTAAATACTAAAAACTGAAGTACTGATTTTTGAAGAATGGATATTTTCAGAAGGTCCAATAGCAGAAAACGAATAATGAATTTAGAATGTCTATGGTTGACTCCGACAGATGATCAGGGGAAATAAGCTTTGTGAGCAAATTAAAAATGTAGTAATCAATTACTATATACCTCGAATGTTCAGTTGGGCATAAGAATTAACAGAACTCATATTTATGTACTTACTTTTTGACTCATTTGTTTCTTCTTCTGTATCAGCTTCTGGTTTCGCCTTTGTATTTGAATCTGTTGTCTTGTATTTAAGATACAACAATTTTAGGGATCTACGATGACTATCTTCGTTTTCTGAATTCATTTTAGTTCAATTTTGTATAAGGAAATATCAAAATTATATTTTTGTGTAAGTACCTTCGTTGTAATAAATTCTGTTTGCTCTTTTTGTTATTGAGGCAATAAGATTAGACTTATCAGTATTGTGATAAGATATATATTTTTAATAAAAAAAACAAATTTATAAAAAATAAATAAGGAAAATGTAATCTATAGTTACATGCATTCAAACGTCTACGGTATAAATTGATAAAATTCGTATATTTATTTCTCGATAAAACAGAAAATAATAAAAGTGTATATTCAAGGCTAATACATAATGCAAAAATTTAGATTACAGAATATTTTACATAAAATGCTTTGTTGGCCAATTTCCATTTTTAATGCAAATAACATCCACTAGTGCTGTATCATCTTTCAAAACTCGTAAAGCTAATACTCGCTCTGTTTTTTCAACACAGCAAACCCTGAAATGACTTTATTAAACATTCAGTCAACAACCTGTAAAAATGATTTGCCTTTATGCATGCCAATTTGGTCTGGGAAGTGAAGTTTTCCCATGCTGTCTTATATCTAAACTCACTGTTCAACATTGTCAGTTTCCTATTATTTCTGTTTTTGTGAATAGGTTATCAACCTATGTAGCTAGTAGGTTTAGTAAAAAACTATTAACCGAACCTACTTCCTGTTTCGAAAGAATTATTTCCTATAAATCTGATAGTTTTCTTGCAGTTTTTTAATAGCAAAAGTTAGATATTCTGAAGTCCTCAGAATTTAAATCGTTAGTCTAGTTTTGTTATTATCATCTGAACTAATGACGATTTACTATGCCACCCTAATTTTTAGATTTTTTATCTTTTCTCGATGTGTTTATCATTAACCTATTTTCTGAGCATTGTATTATGTCCCGGCACAAGAAACTACTTGTAACTACACCAATAAAAAGAATGGACAGGGCTATAACCAGTTCTAAGATATTTGCAGTTGTGTAGGCAACCCATTCTGCAACACCGCCATTACTTTCAAATCAAGGCAGCAGGCTATCTACAGGGCGTCTGTCGCAATTAGCTCCGCTTCATTGAATTTTAAATTTAATTTAGTTTTTTCAAGGAATACTAATTTTATTGAATTAGTTCCAGATGTTGTATAAATTAGAACATTTTTTAATTAACACTAATCTTTATCAGATTTTATTTTCAATTAACTTCCAGAAAGTTTTAGTAAAGAAGGTATTAGTTTTAAGCAGCAACTTGAAGCTCTAATAAGATGCATGTGAAATATAAAACCCACGGGAGAATAAGTATTCTGTTTAATTCTGAGAGAGCGTTTTCTTTCTGCCAGCAATTCATGTTTTTTTTTGTTTCAGCATTTTTGATCAATATACATCGACAGTTAGTAATACCTTGCTGGAGGTTATGCTAAATTTAACAACATCTCAGTTAACCATAATTTTATTTATTTAAATAAGTTACGATGTATATGAATATCCATTCCTTTTCTTGAGTCATTTGCTCTTATTAAATACCACAACATTCTTAATCGTCAAAAAGGGTGTTAACAAAAATGTTTAGAGTATCATGGCCAGTGGCGATCTTAAAATTCATATTTGTATTATAAGGTATAAATACTACTACATTTTCAAATAAAACGCGAAGAACCACTATAAAATTAATAAATATTTAATATCTTGATATACACATACAAATTATGTTGTAAACAATAATTATGTTTACACAATAACATAACTGAATTCAAAATTACGTAGAATGATATGATAAGTAGGTTTTAAAGCGAGAAAGGAGAGAATCATAGAGAAAAGAGGGGAGAGAAAGAAGGAGGGCGTACCCAAGCAATATATGCCTAATAATTTGTATAATAGTCCCCATTTGTAATGCAGTCTTGCAGTCGTTGCCGCATCGACGCCACTAAGTTTGGGCAAATATCAGTGCCTCTCAAGTGCTCCCATGCTGCCGTAATATTCTGGTGTAAGTTGTTAATATTTCTCACTTACACCGTATCGTTGTTCCATGTCCGCACGACAGCCGTTCATAAATTTTCAATGCGATTAAGATCTAGCGATTGTGCTGGCCACTCGATTCACAGGATCTCTTCGTGGTCAAAGAACCAGTCGTTGACTACGACAGCTGTATGTATGGGGAAGTTGTCTTGGACAAAAAAATAGGCCCCTCGGGATAAATTGCTTTTACAGATGGTAGCACAACATCTTCTAAGATTCAATGATTTCGATCCGAGCGAGTTCTCCTGGTCTAGACTCACTCATTCACCCCCAACAGCTAACGCTGATTTTCCCGTTCCTTTTCGTTGACTGAAGGTGGTTCGGGTTCAGTCTTGTATTTGGTGGCCTCCATAAAACTTTCTCAGCATCAGTGGAGGTTCAGAAGGTCTTTTCATCAGTAAAGACCACGCACCTTAAATCAAAAATCTAAATCTAAATAGCTCTTTACAAACTGCAGCCTGTGGTTTGCTCCTTCTTTCGTAATTAATGGCTTTCGTGCGGGCGGATAAGTAATTGTGCACACCATTGGAATGTAATACACTCCCAATGGTTTGCAAGGAGCAGTTCAGTTTTATAATTTTTGTCGAAGTGGTAAATTGAGTACCCTGGGCCAGTTGCAAAATTTGTTGCGTTCCTTCTCGACTTAGGATTGGCCGCCTTCCATATTTTGGCGCATTTAACAGATGACACATATTTTTAGCACTCTCTGCTTCTCTTTAAGTCTTCGAAATTACTCTCCATTTCATTAATGAGGGCCAAAATTGTTTTATAGTGCCATCTGTCATTGATTTTTGTTAAAATTCCTATCAAGATTTTCTAAGGCATTTCCATCTCAGATTTTTGATTTTGGTATTTGCAATGCTTCCTGCCATTGACTTGCTTGCACAATGAGCACGAAATTATAGGCTTTTTGCAAAGGTACCATATACAAATCAACTGCATTGATCGAGAGTTTCTCATTAGTTAAAGTATTGCTGGCTTAAATATCTATCCCTTGATCGTCTTCCGAGGTCCACGGTGTTTTCCTCATTTGATATTCAAAAATGTAAGTATGCGAAAATTTATTATCTATGGAGTTTGGTGTTATGTCAGATTTCTCAATATTGTACACATATTGTTGACTTGATATTGAATGTATATGTTGTTCACGATCTTTTTGGACAAAAGTTGGCTGTGAAAATTTAACATCTTCATCTTCCACTCAAACTTGTTAATTGTTGACAATTGGATTTCATGTAATTTTTTCATTTTGATTAGGAATGACAGCATTGACACGATTGAATTGTCAGAGGACATCTTTTCTAACAGTGTATTTTGAAGTTTTGTTAAAAGTCACTAAATTTGTATGTTAAAAATCTGTCATTTGTGTAATTTGCTTGAAAAAACATGAGTTGTCAATATACTATGTAGTGATATTTCTGCTTAATCATCAGTAGAAATTTGAAAACTATGGTAACTTGTTTGGAAATCCATGTACAGATAAATTTTCTATGTTCTGGGTATTCTGAAACATTCTATATCTATATATTGGAATACAATTTGGGCAAGGTCGTAGTATCAGCATCAACATTTAATCCTAGATTTATAACATAGTTATCATCTAACTTTCTTAATAACTTGCATTCAGATGGCCGAGTAATCCTTGGAGGGTTTTAGCCTCTTTCACAATGTCTCGCTAACTTTTCCTTTCTTGTACTCTCATTTCCAGTAGCGGAGGAAGTAACGTTTAATTCTTTTAGATCCTTCTTGATGTTATCACTTAATTTTTGTCTAGAGCGACATGGAGGGCGTTATCGTAACAGCTGATCTGTATTATATTACTTTTGCCATTCCTCCCTTGACTATTACTTTTAACATATTTCTTATCAGGTTAGTCTTTGGAAGAGTGGTCTGAGAATTTAATTTTCAAAGGTTATGAAAAGTTGTCGGTCTTTCAGAGTTATAAACTACGTTTCGCATTCAAATAATACCCTTGACTTTATAATGGTATTATATTATTTTTAGCTTGAATTTACTTGGCAAAAATTATGGGTCGAGTATTTTTTATAGGCTTGGCTTTGTTGCCGCTCAATATTCTAGCCGATATTTGTTGGTTAATTTTATTCGTGGCACTACCAAGATCTTTGAGCTTTTTGTCCGATTAGAAAATATCATTATCAATTATTATAATTGGATTTGTGCATCTATGGACTATTGATTTCTTGAGTTTTTATCCCATTGTCATCTTCTGGGATTTCACTTTGTAAGTGTTGGAGTACTCAAATGGACAATTCCATTACAAAGTTAAATAATAGTGGAGAAATAAATCTCCTTGTCTTAACCCTCTATCTTTTTTTTATTAGTTTTTGAGGGAATTCAGATTGTTTCATGATTATTCATATTTTTTTTTAACTTCATTATAGGCTTGTTTAAAGTCTATCAATAGGTTGTAATCGTCCGTGTTATCGTCCCATCATTTTTTAATACTTGATCAATGTTAAAAGCTTTAGTCATGGTTCCTCCACCTTTCCTAAACCCGCTTATGTCTAGGGTTACTATTTCAGTGGTTGCGTAAATTCTGTGGTTGTTTTCTTGTTTTTCTGAAAAGTGTAAAAGTTCCTTAAAATGCTTTTTCCATTCCTAAGTTATGTGTTTTTTATGTGACAGAACGTTTCCCTGTTTTGGTTATTGTATTCATTCCTGATTTATATCTGTTTTTTGCCTTCAAACCTCTTTCTAGAAATTTCTAGTTCTTGCTTGGTTATACTTTCTTGAAGCGGTTTTATTTTATTTCAATAGTATTCCCTTTTTTCCCTTTCAGTATGCTTCTGGATTTACATTTCTTTCCTCGTACATACTCATATTGAGATTATCTAGCAACACCTCTTTCTTGGCATTCTTCCTTGAACCATTGCTTGTTCTTTTATTGCTCTATTGTCTCTCAGAGTCTTCAAAGACGCCTGTTTTGGTGTTGGTTACAATTCTTTCCCATTTGTCTTCTGGATTTTCTGCGCTGTCGGACTCGTTTAAAATTGTAAATTTAAGCTCAACTTCCAGTTGATATTGTCCTTCTATGTCTGTGCTGTGTGGTTTCTTCAGATCTATTTTGTTTTTCTGGGAATGTTCTTGGTATACATTTCTCCAGACTTAGTTAATTTTCAAAAGGATTAGATAATGATCAATGTCTGTTCTTTGATAGTGGCCATTTTAGTTTTTAGTGATTCCATTAGAAAATGCTCATGTTTGTTCATAGATAAGCTTAATCATAAGTCACAATCATGTTCCTCGGTGTTGAGAACCTTTTTGTATTGTCACTGTGACGCTATATAATAGTTTCCTAACCTAAAAGTTATGTACAGAAAAACATAAAAGACTAAGGGATGAAAAACTTTGAAGCGAGATAACTCTTGAATTTCTAATTCTAAAATAAAAATGTTTTTTAGAGCATTTACAAACAAGCAATCTACCTATTTTTTTATTGGTTTATTTTATTCATTATTCAGCGTTGCCAAGGGAAGTAAGTCGTAAAGGTAAGTAAGGTACGTAAGTATAAAAAATTATTGATACTTTTGTTTTGAGTAATGTTATCGACCGATTAGAAAAGACACCCAATGGCGTGTCATTGATTCTTGTTTTAAAATCGAATCCATTGGTTATGGGAGGGGGGAGACGAATAAAATTACCTTTCTTAAAAATCAGGATTTTAAGACTTTAAGATTGACATCGATGGAAGATGCAGAAAGACGTCACGCATCTATTGCTATCTATTTCGCAATTAATAAAATAATAACCAATAAATAAGCTCTCCAGAAGGAGTGTGTAACAGCTGAAACCAAACTCACGGTACACATTTTATCTCGCTATCATTTTTCCTATCGATACCGCAATCATATGCACTAGTTTTTGTTTTTTGCTTCCTGAAGATAATGGCGCTGTAAAACGTCAAAAATAAAGGGTTTTCCAATAAGAGGTGTTATTTTGATATTCAAAGAAAAGTGCCATTTTTTAATATAAATGATCGGATGTTTATTTCATTATAAAGAGGAAGGTATGCCGTTAATAGTGGAAAATAACATCAGGCAAATGACCACCACGACCACGCTTACAGGACAATATCCTTTTCATGAAATTTTCCATAACCAAATCGCAAAGTGGCTGCCCTATGTCCTCGATAGCCTCACGAATTCCATCTTTGAGGTCTTGAATCGACGCTGGGCTGTTGGCGTAGACCTTCTCTTTCACGTGGCCCCAAAGAAAGAAGTCGCAAGGTGTTAAATCACAAGATCTCGGTGGCCAATTGTGATCACCTCTTCGAGAGATAACACGGTCCGGAAACTTTTTCCGTAAAAGATCAATGGTTTCGTTGCTTGTGTGGCACGTAGCGCCGTCTTGTTGAAAGTAAACGTTGTCCAGATCAATACCATCCAATTCCGGCCATAAAAAATCGTTAATCATCTCTCGATAGCGCAATCCAGTCACCGTAACTGTTGCTCCAGCCTCATTTTCGAAAAAGTAAGGTCCAATGACTCCGCCGGACCATAAACCGCACCAAACAGTTGACGAAGCCACCGAGGTGGAAATGGGCCTCATCACTCAAGATGATTTTTCGATGGAATTCTGGATCATTTTCATGCATTTCAACGACCCAATCAGCAAAGACACGACGTTGTTGATGATCGGCCGGCTTGAGTTCTTGTGTTAACTGGACTTTATAAGCCTCAAGACCCAAATCTTTATGCAAAATACGGTGTAATGACGTTTGTGGGATGGCTAATTCCAAAGAACGACGAGGAATGGACAAACCTGGGTTTTCTTTAACACTTTCGGCTACAACAGCAATATTCTCGGCTGTTCTTGAGCGACGTGCACGGGTTTTATTCTTCACATCACTAACTTGTCCCAAGAGCTCGAATTTTTTCACCAATTTCTGTATTGCGGTCCGACAAGGTGCTTCACGGTGACCCAAAAATGTTCGAGTTTTACGAACCGTCTCTGCCAAATTTTCACCATTTTTATAGTGAATTTTAATAATTTCAATGCGTTGTTGAAGCGTGTATCGTTCCATATTTATTAATGGCGTAGTTTCTACTTGTCAAATGTCAAAAAATGATAGCTTCAAAAGTGACATCTACCGAAATAGCGGGCTATTCAAAATAACACCTCTTATTGGAAAACCCTTTACTTCATGTCGGTTTTTTCAAAATGGTGTTAGAAGAAAACAATGAAAGATCGGTCAACCCTGGCCTGTATTAAAGCATGTGCCCTAGCCTACATAATATAAAAGTCTCGTGTCAATACGACTTTTTGTTTTTGAGATACGGTATAAAACGCTCTACTTTTCGTTTTTTTTGGGTGGGGGGGGGGAGAAAAATAAAGTCAGTCAAATTGTCCTTGCTATCATTTGCTTAGAAGGGTCGGTTTCGTATACAACTCAGATATGAAGTAATTTGAATAACTTCGAGGATTTTCATGAGTTTTATAATTTTGCTTTAGAGCGGAAATTTTCTTTCTCCAAAGGTGTCCCAGGGTGCCTGCCAAATTTCGTCTTCTTAGCTCTTTTCAAGGTTGCTCTATAATTGAATTCTTGTTCAAATTTGAAATTGTCTTACCGCCGCTTCTAGCTAATGGAATAATCCTGTTTTAATAGTTATCGTACACAAAACTACTATGGTAATCAATACCCTAAGCCGGGTTTTGATACTTCGCCATTTGGAAACGTCCTATTAGAAAATTACAAAAACTCTGAAGGGCCAATGTAAGATTTTCTTTAACGGGAAATTTCCAAATGACAAGTGGAAATTTCCAAATGACAAGTGGAAATTTCCAATTGATAACTGGACATTTCCAGATGATAAATAGAGATATCCAATATTTTCTAATAGAAAGTTTCCAAACTGTAACTGGAAATTTCCAGATAGCAACTAGAAGTTTCCAGATGTTATAGAATTGGTACACCCGGTATAATTAGTTGGTAAAAGAGTTTGATTTGATGTCTTTGGAAATGCGTCGCCATTAAAATCAAACATGAACCTTTGAAAAGAATAAAAAGAAAAAATTGCTGATTAAGATAAATTTGAAGTTGCGTGAATTATGATTACGTAATTAAAATATTATTTGCTTGGGAAGTAGGAGAATGATATCGTTTCTGCAGCCAAGAGGATGGTCACCTGAAAAGAAAGTAATCTGTATATTATTGTTTTATTTCTAATCTGCATTTTTTATAAACTTCAGTAGCATTTAAAACTTAAATAAAAATTTATCAATACTTGATTGCGAAAGTAATCCTAATCGATTTATTTTTTCCTTATTAGATTTTAATCTCTATAAGTTTATTCAAATAAACTTAAGCCATAAAAATTAATTTACAAATGTATTTTAAAAGCTAAGCTGTAATTCCATACATATTATTGCATTTTAATCGACTTCTTCCTTGTCACCTATTACTTTTTGAACAGTTGTTGAAGTGTTTCCTTTTCTAAACGATTCATTTAAAAGTTCTGTTTTATCGCAGTTATTAGAAGAATATGTTTTTTGAGGTGCTCCAGCTGCTTTTTGTAATTTATTTTCAAAGTTTGCCATTTTTTCAATACAACAATTAAATAATCTGTTTTCAAATTCACGAAACATAATTGCAAATTCTTCTAATTGAGTTGCTTTAAGTTCTTCCAATATAATACTTAATTCTGGTGCTGTCGTGGTTGATTTGTTGTCTGTTTTAGAATCTTTAGCAGATAATTCCTTATTGTCATCCAGTTGTTTTTGTAAATTTTGTATTTGCTCTGAAACATGAAATACAATATAAATTGATTGAATGGATGTGAGCACAATTGCTAATATTCATACATACTTGTCATCATTATCAAATCTTCATCTTTTTCTTTAAGTAATTTTAATTGAGCTTTCGTTTCTTTGTCAAATAAATACTTTAATTTGGTGTTTTCAAGTATTGTGTCACTTAGTTGGCGTTTGATACTTTCAGTCTCTTCATTTTTATTTGCTATTGTATTCTCTTGTTGAATAATGTTTTCTTCTAATGCTTCAATGTATTTAGATACTTGTTTCAGCCTTTCAGTAGCACCACTTTCCACAGATTGAAATAGACTGCTACCATGCAAGAAGAAAAGAGAAGCAAATGGCGATGAAGTTTTCCTTTTCATTGCATCAACTAGTTGAGACAAAGATTCAATATGATTTCTTACTGCATTTCTGTTGTTCATTGTTAATTGATAGAAAAATTCTGTTGAGAATCTGAAAGTGTAGAGTTTGGTAATTATATAACCAAAATTAATTCTAATTCAAATAATTATGCAACACTTACCTTTTTTTTTAGAAATTTGAAGTACCTAGTTGTTTGATGAGGATAACAAAATATAAATATTTTCCTGGTATGGCGTATATATTTATGGCATCTGTAGATAAGATTAAGCTTGAAGAGGCAAGCTTTATTGACATTTTACCTATCGAAGATATCTTAATAACTGTCACGTTTAGGTAAGGACTACAAAAAGATGATAAAATGTGCAATTTATAAATTTTCTGATATTTTCCTTATTCAATTTTAAATGTTTCAACCTACGAAACGCAAAACCACAAACTTGACAATTTCCATCACATCCAAATTCAAACCATTACATTTGAATTTTCCTCGATAATTCCTCAAAGAGCATGTTTCATGACCTTCCTCTGGAGTGCTATCTGCTTAAACAAAGTTTCGAGCGCAAGACGTTTTCGTGGTAACCCCACCCAATAAAGTATAAACAGTTAGACTTTAACCTGTAATTATATTATCATTGAAAAACAAGTTAATTAATTATAGTCTTACCTAATGTGTTTGAGTTTATATAATCTCTTGCGTAATTTACAAATTTTACCCAAACTGTCAGCATAAACTTCTGGTAGCACTATATAAATTTTTTCAATATACATTATCAATTTCAGCACAAAACTAGTCATGATGCCTTATTTGACGATTCTTATACTAAGTATTTCTATCAGAAGAAGCACAGGTATCCTAAAAGTTGTTTTAGGATTGTTCACTTCTGGCCGTTTTTAACTAGACTATACATTGTGGTTTACTACGCTTTCATTAATTTGTCAGAATAAAGTTTTTAAAAAAATTCAAAAACTTGAGTTTGATAGTTTCTTGCACTCTTTCCAACGAACTAAGATAAAATGCTATCGCCTATAAAACAAAAGAGTAGTGACGTGAAGAATAAGTTGGTTTTAGACTATTGGAAGGAGAGCAAGAAACTATGTAACCCAAATTTTTGAATTGTTTGAAACACTCTATTCTGACAAAATCAACGAGTGTGTAATAAAAGACCAACTGCATTGTATACCTTCAAAGCCGTAGCCAGAAGTAAAAAGAACGGAAAAATTTTAATGTTGCACGGGCAATCTTTTTATAAGTTTAAACGTCAATAAAATAAAGGTCGTTGTGCTATATAGGATAACTGAATGTTTCTGTTCAACCCCTATGTTATTTTAAGTTTCCTGACTCGCCTAGATAAACCTCTGCTGACAAGTCTTTCTATAGAAGTGAACAGAACTTTACCTTTTATGAATAATCATATGATTCGTTTTTGGGAGATGTCTCACTTTGTAACGTGGCCTTGCGTTACAAATTAAAATTAAAACAAACTAGGACCCTTATGTCCTAGGCCGGTTAAACTCAGGGGTGGCCTTGAGTGTGGATATTTGAGGGTAATAAAACACAACAAATAATTTAGCATACCAATATATTAACTCAAATAGTTATAATTATAAAGAAAACACAAAAATTGGGCGCCTTTTTTCAAAACCTTATAACTCGAACCTTGACAAAATTTGTTACTTCTAAATTATTTCGTAATATTGAATTTGATAAATTTTACATGATTAAAATAATTTTATTAAATACACAAAACTATACTTAGAGAAAATTATAAAAAAATGATTTTTAAACAAAATACAGTTTTTCTGTCTTTGATTTTATTTATACTAATACAACCCCAACAAAAACACCTGGAAATTATACAGAAATAAAATGGTTAAATGTAATTTTTATAAGAATTTAAAATACAGTTACAATAATTCAAGGTGAAATCAATTTTTATAGCAAATAATTTTATGAAGCCTGTCCACTCGAATAGCTTATCGACTCTACGTACAAAACCAAGGTAAGATTTAACAAATTCTTCAAAATAAAAATTTATGAAATATGAAAAATATATTGAAAGTCAATTATAATATTTATCAGACAAAACCTGAATAAAAAAATATTTAATGACTTCTGTAACTAAGAAAAATTGGGAGCACAAAATCTTTAAATTTAAAAAAAATTTTAATAGAGCTACGACTACAAAAAGAAAGACTCAACCCAGTTCGGATACATAAATTGAAAAAATATTTTTTATAGTTCTTACCAACATAACTTCAACTTCATGTTGCCTCCGGCCGGAATTTTTATGAAGGTGAAACCCTAAGAAAAGCAAAAATATTCCACACAACCAAATTTATTCAATTCAGATCCGAGACTGAGTATAAAAAAATTTAATCTAAAATAAATTTCTCCAAATGTGTACTCAAACATAGAATTTACTCACAAAACTTCGTTTAACATAAAACGTTAAGACCTGTAGTTACATTTATTACGAGGGATAAGCCAGCGTTATATCTTCTTAATTCTTTTTTTTTTAATTACAAAGTTACAAAAATTTTCAGATGGACTTTAAGGCGGAAAAATCTTTTCTTCCAATTTTTTAAATAATTAATTGTTAAACACGAAACTATTTAATGTGAAGTTACGAGATTTAAAGATGGGATAGAGCGCTATTTCCTTCCAAGGATCCAGACAGAAGCGCACACCTCAAATCCAAAAGAGCTGCTGTATCGGAACGACTAGTTTGACCAATTTAAGCCTCTATAAATGACGACGAGGATTTCCAACCTCCAGCATAGTATTCCAGGATAAAAGAAAAACTGTAGACCAAGAACAGTGATCAACAATGGTGGAAACAGGGATGCAACAAAATTAGGAAACTTACCCCTAATTAGGGTTTTTTCGCAATCACTCAAAATTAAATTCGAAAGAAACAAAACTTAACGCGCAATACAAGCGCTGGTCACTTTTCGTCTGTCGCAAGTCGATCTCTCCGTTCCCCAAGAGTCAAATCAACCGGTTTATGGGATAAACGCAGAAAGAAAATTAAATTTCTAGACAAAGATAGATTCTATCTAGGGCTTCAATTAAAGAAATTTAATTAGAAAAAGTAATGAGAAACTAAATAAAAAACCCGCAGAAAACCGTGATATAACGCTCAAGCGGATATAAAAAATCAGCATCCATATCAGGAAGAACATTTATTCACTACCTTCTAATCCAGAAATTCTAGAATATAACATCCCTAACGGGAAAGCTATAATAAAACATTTAAATTTCCACTGCGAAGAATTAAATGCAATATTTGAAATAATTATACTTATTAGAAGTAAATTAATCAACAAGAAACATTTTTAACTCGAGCTGAAATAGTAAGTGAACAGAAATTAACGGGAAATTTAGCACCCGCGACTCAAAGTTAAAAAAACCCATAATGATGTAACAGGAACGAATAAAGTGACTGTTACAACTTTTTATGAAAATTGTTCATACTCCAAGTCATTCATTTTTACAGAATCTCAATATTCTAGAAAAAAATTTAAATTACCGCACACGTGCGATAATATTTTCTAATTTGTTTACAGTTTACACTGTTGCTATCATTTTGAACAATAAGATTCAGCTGTTACTTTGAATTAATATTCACAAAATCTTGATCGAAAGTAGTTAGTCCATGATTGAGAGCAGCAAAAATAGTTTCATTTGCAGAAAATTCAACGGTTCTACATAAGATTTTGTACACAGTGCCCAAGTCCAACTTAAACATTACAAAATGAGATATTATCATTGCCCTCAACCTTAAAAGGACAATATTTTCAACGAGATATTTAACACAAATGTATCATAATGAAAAGAAACATGTAGTACATTACTATTAAAAATAAGATAGGAATTTCAATCTACTTAACAATGGTAAGTAAACATAAGTAATTAAGTTGTACAGAATGTAATTTAAACATAGCTGTTAAAACAATACTTTCTTCTAGGATTAAATCACTATCAGTTAGCCAGTGGCAACGGACAAACTTTTACTATGGATCTTTTAAAAACACCTTTATTTGTTTTTACACTCACAACCCGAGTAATATCATCTGTCCCAGGATGCAGTTGCACTACTTTACCGAGAGGCCAATGAGCAGGAGGTAAAGGTTCAGATTTCAATAGTACCAGTGTTCCAATAGTGATTGGGTGTTCTTGATCCTTCCATTTATGTCTCTGTTGCAGGTTATTGAGGTAGTCTCGAACCCACCGTTTCCAGAAGCCTTGATTCAATTGCTGTAGTAGTTGATAACGAAGAAGTCTATTTATTGGCACATTCAGCAAATTTGGATCTGGTGGCATCACCAACGGTTTTCCAATAAGAAAATGTGATGGGATAAGTACTTCCAAGTCGTTAGGATCGGACGACATAGGATATAAAGGTCAGGAATTCACCACAGATTGAACTTGTAGCAATACTGTTAAAAATTCTTCATAAGTCAGAACTGTGGTTCCAATTGTTTTAAATAAATACCTTTTTACGCTTTTAATATTTGACTCCCAGAGCCCCCGAAATGTGGGGAATTTGGTGGGATAAAGTGCCACTTTACATCAGAATTTGAGCAAAAATCAACAATTGACTCTTGGGCTCTTTCAAGGAACGATTTGAGTTCAAATAATGAGCTTACCGCTCCTACAAAATTAGTTCCGTTATCTGACCAAATTTCAGATGGATAACCACGCCTTGCTACAAAACGCCGTAAACAAGACATAAAATTCTGAATTGTTAAATCTGACACTAATTCAAGGTGCACTGCCTTAACCGAAAAGCACACAAACAAACATATATATGCTTTACTGGTTTTTGGACCACGTCCTTTGCGGTCTTTGACAGTAAATGGACCTGCATAATCGATACCCGTGGTACTAAATGGAGCTAACTAAGTAACACGACTCTTTGGAAGGTCACTCATAAAGGCTTTACATGGTTTTGGATTATATTTTGCACATGTGATACAATTCCTAACAATATACTTTGCTAAGTTTGGACCACCGATAGGCCAAAAATTTTGTCTAACAGATTTAACAACAATTGAGCTCCTGTATGAAGTAATATCTCATGTTCATATTTAAATATTAATTTGGTTAACATGTGCTTAGAGTCCAAAAGATATGGATGTTTGGCATCAAAATCAATATAGCGTTTTTTAATCTTCCCCCAACCCTAAGCAAATTATCACTATCAATAAATGGAGCAAGACTCTTAAATTTGGTCTTTACCTTATTAAACTCTTTATTTTTTATATTCTGATATTCTGCTGAAAATGATTCAATTTGAGCAATTTTTACTAAACGTTTCATTTTACATTCTAATTCCTCTACAGTTAAAGGGCCCAATATTCTAGAGTCTTTAGCTTTTCTGAGATTTAAATAAAATCTAAAGCAATAAGCAACAACACGTTTTAACTTTAGTAGCTTAGAAAATTTTTCAAATATATTTAATTCAGATCTAACGCTAGTTACAAAAGAATTTATTGATGTTTCTCTCTTTAATTCGGGAATCTTATCCTTTGACAAAGAAATTTCTCTAGACTGCCCACTTTTATCAAATGTCTTTAACCAAGGTGGATCGTTCCACCATAAACCATTATTAATAATTTCATGAGGCACAACACCTCTTGACACAAGGTCAGCAGGATTCTCCTTGGTGGAAACATAACCCCACTTATAATTAGTAGTAATCTCTTGAATTTGATTAACACTATTTCCCACAAAGGTTTGCAATTCAGTGTTAATCCATTGCAAAACTACACTTGAATCAGACCATAAGAAACATTCAACTGATACATTAAGTGAATTAGTAACCTTATCGATTAACTTTGCTAAAAGTAAAGCTCCACACAATTATAAACGGGGAATAGTTGTGGTCTTCAAAGGTGCCACCTTTGATTTAGCACAGAGCAAAGATACCTGTGATCCAGTATTAGTTTCGGTACGCACATAAACACAAGCACCGTAAGCACGTTACGAAGCATCGCAAAAGTCATGTACTTGTATATAAATATAATCAAATAAAACTACATGTCGTGGAGCTTGATGTTGATTCAAAACATTCAAATTTTTACGGAACGTTATCCACTGAAATTTAATCTCATTTGGGACTTCATCATCCCAAGCAATTCGCAAGCACCATAATCTCTGAATATAATCTTTGCATATATAACACAGGGACTAATTAGTCCCAATGGTTCATATGTTTTTGCAATTTCTGATAGAATACTACATTTGGTACATGTTATTTCAGTGATTTCTGCTATATGATAGGAAAAACTAGCAGATTCCACTGACCACTGAATTCCCAATGCCTTAATACTTTTATCTACAAAACTGATAACACTTATTGGATCATTATCATTTTTCAATTCATTTAGAATGTCAGTATCATTTGATCTCTACTTCCGCAGCTCAAATTGAGCAGATTTTAAAATTGTGACTATTTCTTGGCAAGTTTTAATTGCCTCTTCTTTTGTATTAAATCCTGAAATTAGATCATCGACATAAAAGTCATTAGAAATGACTTTTGAGGCAACAGGGTAATCAGTGTAAGATAATTTTGCTAATTCTTTAATGCAATGGATAGCAAGAAAGGATGCACTAGTAGTGCCATATGTCACTGTATTTAAATTAAAAACTTGTAAATCATCATTCGGATCGTTTCTCCAAATGATTCGTTGGAGTTGTTGATCATCGGGGTGAACTAAGATTTGTTTATACATTTTACTTATATCTGACGTAACAACATAATTATGCATACGAAATCTTAAAAGTATAAACACAATACAGTTTTGAATGGCAGGACCTGTATATTGCAAATCATTTAATGAATAACCTGAAGTTGATGGAGCCGAGCCATTGAAAACTACCCTTATTTTCGATGTTAAGCTGTCTTCTTTAAACACTGCATGATGTGGAAGAAAATATGTAGGCTTAGAAACATCTGCTTCTAAAGCAACTGACATATGCCCTAAATTCTGATATTCTTTCATAAAATTAATATAATCCGTTTTTAAATTTTCATTTTTATCAAACCGATTTTCTAGACTCAAAAATCGTTTAATAGCTAATTCTTTAGAATCGCCCAATTTCTGAATACTTTCGTTGAACGGAATTCTAACTACAAAACGACCATCTTGATTTCTAGTCGTTGTGTGACAAAAATATTCTTCGCATTGTTTGTCATCATTAGATAATAATGGACTTACATTAACCTCTTCTAACAACCAAAACTTTTGTAAATCATTTTGAATTGAACATTTAAGATTATTAGTCAAATTTTCATTTGTACTAAAATGACAATATTGTCCCAAATTAGGTACATTAATTTGACCTGTAACTGTATATCCGAATTCAGTATTTTGAAGTACAGGCATTCCTTTTCCTAAATGAATTATTCCAGCCCTAGCAATTCTCCAAAAATGACTAGACCCAATTAAAAGGTCTATTTGTTTTGGAATATTACACTTTGGATCTGCAAGAGAAACATTATCCGGCAATTTCCAATCAGATATATTAACTTCGACATTTGGTAAGCACCCTGTTATCGTAGGAAGAACATAACAAGATAATTTTAAATTAAAGTTGTTGTGCATGGAGGCAAGCCAAACATTACATTTAGACCTCACATTAGCAATAACATTACTGACCCCATTAATTGAAATATTAACTGGAATTTCATCAAGTTCTAAATTTCTCACTAAATTTGAAGTTACAAAATTCGGCTGAGAACCATTTTCCAGCAAGCAATTGCAAATATGAGGGTTCCCTGCTTTATCATATATATATGCACAAACTGTTGATAGCATTACATATGAACCTTCTATATCATTAGAGACATATGATGAAGCAAAGGATTCAGCCTCTTCTTACCATTGACTGTAGGATGCAACAACTTATTATGTTTCTGTTTGCAAACCTTACATGATCCTGCCTTACACCCTGCAGATTCATGTCCAGAACATAAGCAATTTTTGCATAAATTTAACTCAGAAACCTTAGCAATTCTATCATCAATTGATAACTGTAAAAGCTCTTTACAAGTATAAATTTTGTGTGGTTTTCTACAAAAGTTACACTTTCCATTAAAAGCAACAACATGACTACTATCATTTTTTAATCTTAACTTATGAACAGGACTTGATGAATTATTAATAACCTTATTTTTTACATTAAAATCAACAGACTCTAATAAATTAGCCCTTCCCTTTAAAAAGTCTTGCATTCTTTTTAGGGTAGGAATTTCATCTGCTGTATTATGTTTCTCCCATTCACAAGCACTAGCTCTGTCTAACTTAAAACAGACAATAAAAATTAATAAAGGATCCCATTGCTCCGTTGGTTGACCTAAAACCTCTAATGTTCTTAAATGTTTAAACAATGTATCTATCAAAGATCGGATTGATACCGCAGAATCTTTTACAACTGGTGATAGATTAAATAAAGCCCTTATGTGAGTATCGATTAGTAATCTTTTATTATTATATCTATTACACAATAGATCCCCTGCAGTCTTATGATTCTCAGATGAAAATTCCAAAGATTGTATGATGTTAAGAGCATCAGCTTCCAATGAAGCTTTCAAATAATGAAACTTCTGAATCGAATTTATAAAATCATTTAAATGAATCAGTGATTCAAATGTGTCTTTGAATGTAAGCCAGTTATCATAACTACCTTGGAATTTTGGGAGGTCAATTACTGGTAATTTAATATTATTTAGCAAGTTATTTGCAATGCCCCTAGAACTGTGTCTAGAACAACAATGAGATGTACTTCAACTAGAACATGAGCGACTACGTGATTTATTATTTGAGATTTGGTCTCCTACATTTGCATTAAGCATTTTTTTTGTAATTGCATAATACTTATTGTATTTATCAGTGAACTCATCGCGTTCCTTATAATGACCCTCTAAAACATCATCTGGGGACAAGAATTCAATTTCTAGTTGAATTCCTTCAAACTCATTATAAATTATTTCTAATTTATCGAGTCTATCTTGAAGCTCGATGATTACTTCATCATCGAGACACGGATTAATTTTGAACGTATTATAAATTGGTACAGCGTGTTTGACAAAATTAGTTAATTTATGGTTTACTCCCCCACGTTTACGGGTTAACTCTCTAATCTCCGTTGTTTCAGGCATATTATTTATTAAGGCTTCAAATTAAAAATGTGAAGATAGGGAATTAAGAAAGGGTTTTTCAGTTACCAGATACTTAACGATGGACAGCCCTCAACTTTATTTTCCCTATTCTTCAAGCTCGAAGACCATCAGCAACATTAAATGGAATCACCATCGACGTCCATTACATCACACAAACAAGGAAGCATAACTGCCAATATCTTCTAAACCATTTAAATAATCATCCGGCTCGAAGGACCAATGTTTTATTTAATTGTCAGATAAATAAATAAATAAATGCATTTAAACATTTAAATTAACTTTATTTTCACACATCGTGAATTCAACATAAAAAGCATCCGAAACGGATATTGACATTGACATGTTTTTTTTTTTGTTTTTAAAACAGTGCCCAAGTCCAACTTAAACATTACAAAATGAGATATTATCAACAAAGATATTACATCACCTCATAATAATGACGATAAAGCTTTATCCCGATGTAAATTAGATAGAACGCAGAATAATTTAGAATATTTGTAGAAGTTTTATTTTTTGTATTCACTCAAATAAATAAAAAACATAGAAAAAACAAAAATAAATAAAAATAAGCTCAATTAAGTCAAATTTTACTTGTTAGTATCTTGTATGAGCTTTAGTTGGCCTCATTTTTAAAGCGATTATCTGGGCAAATTGGTAATTAATATAATAAAATATAAAATATCAAAAACAATATTTATTTTTAAACTTAGAATCATAATTGTAATAATACATAATACAGAAATTGCCTAAAAAATCACTACTGGTATATCATACATGAAGAAATACGCGATGTTTCACTTAATGTGACACTAAATGCTTTATCGCTAGTTCTATATTCCGTTATACAGAGAGGTAAAATTTTTATATTTCCTAGCTTTTGGGTGATAATTTGTTTATCATCTTTGAAATTAAAAACTGATATTTTAGCATTTAAATAAATAAAAGAATAAAAAGAAGAACGTAAACTTGTAGAAAAATTACTTACAATTTAGATATTATGAGCCAAAAAGCAGCGGACAGGTGGTAACAAAGGATGAATAAGATAAACACCATGTATATAGTTACTTGCCACATTAAAAACATCATTACATATGATACTGTGGAGGCATATAATTTTAGCCAGCAGACTTTCACAAACATCACTTGCGTTGACTGCAACAAAGGCTGCCCATCTTAATCATTCAGTGTACTTCTTCTTTATCTCCTATTTGTTTCACAAACTCTTCTAATTCTTTATTATCCATCTTTTTATTACTTTCAGAAGGTTCCCATTCTTTTTGCCGTTTCAGTTCACTTAAAGCTTCTAAGATATTTTGCTTAGCGTTTTCTAATTTTTCTACAGTTTCATTTCTTGCTCTGTAATTTTCAAACTTTATAACGGTATTTTCTAGCTCTTTACACTTAATCGTTAATAATGCATAGACCTTTTTCAACATATCATTACTTTCATTTACTTGCTGTGTTTTCAACTGTAATAATTTTAGCAACTTCTCAGTTCCAACCTCGTTATTGTGAATACAATTTGAATTGTTTTGTATTAGTTCATCTTCTTTTTGTTTAATAACCATATTTAAAGCTTCTATATTTTGCTGGTGGAAAGATTCCATCCCTTTTATCCGTTCTTCTTTTAATTGTAATTGCTTTTTGTAACACTTTTTTGTTCTGTTCATACAACTTTTTATGCTTGAGATTTCCATTTCTTTTTGCTGTCTTAATTCCTTTTCCGCTAGTAGCTTCTCTTCACCACGTTCAATCTTCTCTTTCAAAAGTTGTAGCATTTCTTTCTGAAGTTCGATTTTTTTATCATAATCTAATTTCAATTCTACTTTCTCTTTTATAATCTCCTCCGATCGTTCTTTCAACTGTTTATAGCCTTCCAATTCTGTCTCCATTTCAAAAATTTTTTGATGAAGCCCTTGTATTTGTTCGTCTGCATCATTTAGATTACAGTTTCTTTTTTTCTTATTTGTAGAAAAAACTCTTTGAAACAGGGATTTTTCATTGGAATTAGATAAACTGTTCAGTTTATAATTCTGATTTCTTAACCATTGACATTCTTCTGTTTTTTCTTTCAGATTCTTTTGAGTTAACAGTAATTCTCTAGTTATTTCTAAAACGGTTATTGTTGGTTTGCTAAATTCTGTGGAGGGGTATATATCTGAAGTTGAACTGCTTCTTTTCAGTCTGTTTGTCTTGCTAAAAAGTTGAGGTTTTAACAAATTTTCTTTGGATCTCTTAACAATAAATTCAAATTCATACTCATTCAAATCTGGATCGACGTCTTCCTTTTTGCAACTTTCTGAAAGTATAATATTTATGTAATATAATAGTTAAAAGCAACGAAGACCTGATTTTGTTTTTACTTTCAAGAATGGTCTTGCTCCCCATTGATAAAAAGTAGGTATAATAGAAATGTTTGATCTGGAAACTAATAAAAACAGCTTGTTTCTTGAATATTCTATTGCTAATTGTGCTTACCTTTTGTTAGAATAAATAAAAATAATGTCCCGATGACATCTATTTCTCGTTACTGACACTTTTTTTACTTTTTTCCTCTTAAACTACACCAACAACAAATAACGCTTTGTGCAGCTGGTGTTGATACAAAATATTGCTTATTTATCGATAAGATAAAAATGTAGAATAGTAGATAAGTGAGTCTGAAGTTTTACTATTAAGTTTATAACTTTTTTAAGGACGCTAATGATAAGTGACGGATGAACTAATAATTAATAAATATCTAAGCATAAAAGCAGATGAAGTGAAGGAATGTACGTAACTTACTATGTAGAAAAATCGGATGTTTTTGACAAATGATACATAAAATTTACACAGTTTAGCGTAGTATTCTGATTAACATAATAAAAAACGTCTTATAGGAAAAATAACACCAACATTAGTTTTTTACAGATATTTTCGTCAAGTCAACATAAGTTATCAGCAGCATTGTAAAACGTAAAATGATCTAGCTCTTGGAGATAAAGATAGCAAGCCAACATGGACGTACCACAATTATTTTAAATGTGTGTTTTTGTATGAATACCCTTTAGAAGATAAGATTTTAAGTTTAATCGATTGTGGTGGAGTAGAAACAGCTTTAGAATAGCATAACAAGTCATCATTTCTCCATTGGTGAGTGTACTATTCTGAGGCTGCTCTAAAAAAGAATCTATCACGGGTATGTTTGCTGGCGAATGTCAATTAGAATAAAGAGTAAGAACTTTTTTAGTCTCTAAAATATTAGAACAAGGCAATACGTTGATAGCTATAACAAATGGGTACTTTACATGGGTCGAGGTTAAAGAGTTTTCTTCAAAAATGCATGTTATGCTACTGGAAATCTTTTAAATTGAATGTGTACGATATAAACCCAAAAATTTATTTATCTTGCGGAATGAGGTCAGTGACTTTCGTCAAAGACATCTTAAGACTTTGCAACAGCAGACCGTCGTCAACGTCTCTCCAAAACAATGACAGGGATTGTCACTTCTCGGTGAAAGACCGGAACGGAGGTCAGTTCAGCCTTATTAGCCTGTGGAATATACTGTGAAGTTGGCGCCGAGACAATTGTTCTCCATAGTGCTAATCTGAATGACTACAATAGAAGATAGTACGTGGTGTAGTTTTCAGTATGAGGCGGATAGCATTTGGTGTGAAGAAGTGTGTTCGTTGATGTATTTGGCAGTCGAGGTGGGTGTCAGCAGAAGTACTGGCAATGTAGTTTAATGAATGTGAGGATTCGCCATTGTGAAGTGACTTCAACAGGTTGGCGTTGATGGTAACCACAGTGTTTCTCAAAGCGGGTTTTGCAAAAAAGTTATGACGGTTTACGAAACTAGGTCTATCTTTTAATAAATCTACAAATTTGTTTTCTGCAACAAAATAAGCTTGGGAATCACAGGTTTAGGCAAACATAAATAGAACTTTTTGAAACAACACAGTAGTAAAGCGGCATAAGCCTTTTTGCAAGCAAAACCCCAGAAGAGTGGGAAAAGCGTACATCCGATGACAATAGTTCGGCTCCTACCTCAAAACTCTTCAGTTAGTCAATCTAAAATCTACCTATTTCTATGAGGAGTTACGAATCAGTCCGGCAAGTATTAACCACCAACTGTAGAGATGGATCTGAAATAGGAGCTTAGTGAGGGTTTCATTCTGAGGTCTTTAAAGCAGTAGTTGTTTCTCGTTTTAATTGTTGTTAAAAAGAAACTTAATAACTTAAAAAGGAATTATAAGAAATAATTTTCTTTGGAACTAATATAATTAAATATTCTCAAAATCTCAAATTCTTATCTCTGACAACTTCCCTTTCTTTCTCCACTACATCACGTTAAAAACTTTCAGATTGGACTAGCTAATTCTGGATTTCCATGGAAGTGATTTATATTTGATAGAGGGAAAGAAAAGCTATTTTGCATTCCACTGACTGGAGATTTGAAACAATTTAAAATTTTCTTTGTCTAAAGTACCAAACCATGCTTTTAACTCACAATAAGAAGATGTTTTGTAAAGGAAAAATCGCTGTTTTTCACGAAATTCTTTGTATTCAACTACTGAACAAAGACAAAACTTTTGCAAACCTTTTGATAGATAAAGCAGTCGAGGCAGACTTTGAAAAGGCAAAGGAGGTATTTACGCCCGCTTGATCGAGTAATTTCTAGTATGACACAAAAAAACCAGTTACTTCCGCAAATCTTACATTTAGCCTTGATTACTTAGCAAGAGAGGTACGTCATGCGGCTTTGCTAAAATAAAAAGCTGAAAATTCGTGTGCCCAAGGACGTTCGGAAAAATTCCTAGTACACATCTGGTTTATAAAACACTCTATACAGTAGAAAATAACTTTCAAGTAAGATAACTGGTCAGTACAACTCTCGTTAATAAAATGTTTGATACTTTTAACAATAACAGTTTTGCGTGATGTCCAATAGTGTGTATATGTCGGTAAGAGTTTGTCTGTGTATGCTGTCCTTTCCGTCCCTGGGGATCTACCGCCTTGTCGATTTTCGGGGTGCCAAATTCCCTTCTCGCTGTAACCCGGATTTGCTCTATGTTTCGAGGACGTAAGCATCTAGGTACGCCGCACGCTGCCTGACGCACATTGGGTGTATGGATGTATGCTTCTTTCACTGATCTCCTGTGGACTCGCTTCTTAAACGCTTTCCGAGACGCGAAGCTAGTGGAATTTCAATGAAGTTTTCAAATCGGTCGCTACAAACTCTACTTCCACAGCGTGTTCGTCCTGTTCCATGCATCACCATCATGGCTTACGACCACCAATACATAACTAGAGTAAACGGTTGCCTGATAAATCACCATGACGTTGATTTGTCGCATCATCGGTTCCAATGTTGAATATGTTATATTATCATGGGATTGAAAAAAAAACTTTATTGAGCCGTTGCCAGTCGAACTCTCTTTTCTGTAACTTGTTATATTAAAAGCTAGTTACGTAATGACTAATTTACAATGGAATTTAAGTTAATACAATATTTTGTTGTCGAAAAAAATAAAAGAAATTGTTTGAAATTTGGTGGTTTTTCAACACATGAAATACAAAAGGCATATACAGTGTGTCCAAGATAAGGATGCACAGCATGGGGATCTCAGAAACAGTAAGAGATACAGCATCGGTTAAATGGGATAAAAGTTGGCTATTTATAGGACCTTTTTGTTGGCGTTTGCAAAATCTAGATATCTTGGATAGTTTCAGAGATATTTAAAACAAAGTAGATTTCTGGATTTTCGTTATTATTTTATTCTTTTATTTATCTAAAGAGATATTGGAAAACTAAAACCACTTTTTCATTACCACTTTTTGTTCTCTCTCAAAATACGCTAACAAAATTCTTGTACAACGTTTTGGTTTCGAGTAACCATTATTAACCTCATTTTTTTAAATAGACGGAAAAACAATTGAAAATTGTTTTGAATAGCTCTTGTTGTCACGATTCTAATGATGTAAACATTATAAGGTTATTTTAATTTTTTATGCTATAAATTAATGCATTCTGCAGTACCCTGGCCTGCACGATCACCTGATCTAACACCGTTAGGTTTCTTTCCTCTGGGGTTATGTCAAGAATCATGTGCTCAACCAAAATTTTAAAAATGAACAGCAATTATTACAGTTGATCACAGCAGCGTTCAACACAAAAAAATCAAAACCAAAATAACCCTATTATGTTTACATCATTAGAATCGCGACAACAAGAACTATTTAAAACAAACAATTTCCGCCTATTTAGAAAAATGAGGTTAGTAGTAGTAGTAGGTTAATAGAGAACAAAAAGTGGCAATGGAAAAGTGGTTTTAGTTTTCCGATATCTCTTCAAATAAAGGGAAGAAAAAATAATAACAAAAATCCCAAAATCTACTTTTTTTAAATATCTCTGAAACTATCCAAGATATCTAAATTTTGCAAACGCCAACAGAAAGGTCCTATAAACACCCAACTTTCATCCCATTTAAGCGATGCTGTATCTTTTACCGTTTCTGAGATCCCCATGCTGTGCATCCTGATCTTGGACACAGTGTATAACTTTTTCAAACACTGTATTTTTCTGTAAAATTACATCATAGATATAGATTTTTTGCTTAAGTATTATTTGATTTTATCACTACTATCTTTTTCATCGAAGTCAATATTTGACTTACTGCCTTTTCACAATAATTTTAATGGTAATGGTGATGTTAAGATGTTAACAGTAATGGTAAGGTTAAGACAATTCACATAAATGGTAATGTTAACGTTTAGAAGTTGGCATACGTATTTAAAATTTCCGTGTATACACCGTTCAAAATGTTTCTGGGTCGAATATGGCTGTGGCAAAATGACAGTTTGAGTATTGTAAACCGGGCTGTTTATCTATTAACTCGGCTTGTAAAATCTTATTGACGCGTAATGTACTTTAAGGTTATGATTTTATTACAGTTTGACTTTACGCTGTTGCCTTCTGTAAATCGATTACGCTAAAAGATTATTTCACGAAAATTTCTATTTATTTGTATTTATAAATCAAAGTTTTGTTTTTATTTATAATCTTTGGCATTTTTCTTAATTGGCATTAATAGATGCAAAATATACAAAAACAATGATCTTTTTTAACAAAACAAAACTAATCGGTACTAAACGTTTTTGCAAAATTTTTGATTGCGCAACGGCGCCAAATACAGACCCACGTACGGCAATTTTCAAGAAAAAGGGAAGCAACACTTCTAACCTAACAAAATGAAAGCATGGCCAGAAACATCGTGAACGTTGTATATGAAAGTGGGAGGAGCATAGACAACCGCTCTATTAAAAAGTAAACACAAAACTCATGAACAACCAACTCCATTCTTCACTGTGACTCTTTATTTGATTTGAGATTTGAATACAGTTTTAATTTGGTTAAGCTTAAAATGCGCACGTGAGAGCACAAAGCGACAAAACGGAACAAATTGACAGATCTGACAGAAATTGCAATGCGCACTGCGCATGCTATAGAACTTTATTTCTATTGGTAGGTATTAACTATGATGTTAAAAGATCCAAGATATTTTTGGAAGGCTAACTTGAACGTTTTGAACGTTTCAATGACCACAACATCTTTGAGTATGAACATCTTAACATAAAATTACCATTAACATTATTGTGAAAGGCCTTTTAGACTCCGTGATGTCGAATTTCTCATAGAAAAGAACGTTTTCTGGTTTCTTTTAAATGCTGTTAATGCCAGTATATTTTTTAGTTTAACGGAACTGAAAGGAAGCTGACCTCCATATCTAGGGTGTTTTCAAGCATATCATTTCGCACAGCGCACTTAATACTAAATAGGTTGGTTTCACTTTGACATAAGTATAGTCAGCAGATATCTCAATGATACAAGCTTGCCTTAGGCTTAATTTTGGCCAAAGACTCTTCGGAAAATAAAATGAGCATACCTTTTGGACATTAAAAAATATATCCTGGCTGATATTGACAACGTTGAATTGAGATGGGCTATGAATGCGCTTATTTTTTTCAGTGAGAGCAAAGTCATGATCAATGGGAAGAAAAGAGTCGCCCCTTATTGGAAATACATGAGTGATCTTCTTGAACAACTTCAAAACATGTATCAACATATATTGAAAATGCACAATTACATTGTTCTTATTTTGACCGGCGCATTCATCGCTGAATATAACTAGATGATCTTTCGTTATAACCCTATTGTTGAGGTAATGTAGAATCATTGATGTGACATCGTTGGCACCTTTTTTGCAATATCTTCTGTGTAGACATGCATGAAAACCAAATCATATACCAGGTTGCGGATGCCAAAGAAGCAATACCATAACTGGCTCCTAAGAAATACGTCCCTTGTTCTCATGCATAATAACGGTAGATTCTGTTGAAAATCGAAGAAAATCGCCATGAATTTGTCACTTGCATTTTCCTAACACTTAATTCCTCTGGTGAATAGACCTTGTCGGGATTATCTCTTCGAGAATATAGAGACTGTCTTTCTCGAAAAACTTAATGTGCAGTCATTATTAGGTTTATAACCTCGTCTGGTGTTTTGGTAGGTCTGTTTTGCATGCTTTCCGCGGTTGTCACTTGAGTAATACCATGTAAGCTCAGCATGACAGTATGGCATACAATTTCTTCTTTACCAATCATCCTAATTTTGTAATAAAAAGCAACAGAATTATCAAAAGAATGGCCATCATTGTCTAGGTTTCCTTTATTTTACGTTTACGGTAGATATAAGACCCTCAAAGTAACGGCCTTGATCATTCTTTGTTGGCAATGAATTAAACTTCTGTAATATATTTTGACGCTGATCAGGTTCATTCTTGTCGAAGCATGTTTGGCATTTACATCTGCAACAATGACGAGTATGTGTTTACTAAACTGGTTAACACTGGGCAAGTTTTATGAAATTCCAAAACTTACTGGCATTCCAATCCGGCAGCTCTAGCAAGTTCATGAAGGCCTTTATGATTTATATGATCCTTTCCGGGAAATTCTCGTTTCTTTCTGACACCACTTTTTCGCGGCTGTCTTTTTCTCTTGGCAGGCCAGACAACCGATGAATCTGGGTGCTTTAAAATTCTCCCGACATCCTGTTTTCACTTTTCACTTATTTGTAATAGTCTCTGCTTACTTGTCCATTAATTTTACCACAAAACAAAATACAAATGTACACAATGCAGAGCAGTAGTAAACCCGACATGGAGCAGTAACCAGTAAATTGACAAATAGTAAGAACAACCGTCAATGTCAAATGACATCGATCGTTTTCGATATTATGCGGTCTGATATTGGCTGTTTATGCTATAACACCTTATTTTCACACAGTTTTATTATAGTGACTATGGCAGCTTTTAACCACACAATTTGTAACCACGTGACAATGCAAACGCTGAATCACATAGTACCAATAGCTAAAATTCCAAAACAAAAACTGACACTGGTTGTTTTTGAGAAAAACCGCTTGAATTTATTTCGTGCTATGATATTAAATATTTAGTGCATAACCATTTTAAATAGTGATGTACTGTAATTCGGCGACAGTACGCTGAGAGTCTTTATTACGTCGCAGTATTTAATTTCAGCGTATGAGGTAAGTGTGTACTCTCAGAACCGTGGATAATAACAATAACATTATTTGACATACAAACTGCTCTCCGTCTTACAGTCACCAGTAGGATGTCGACCAACTAACTACAACTATGTCTGCAAACATTCCACAAGTACACACCAAAATCAATATATACGCATCCGTATACTGTACGCTTTGTCCAAAACCATAAACCACCAATATTAAGACTAGAAAAGTTGAAGCGTCCTCCTGGCTAAAGGTGGAAGCTAAACATTGGAATCATTATCAGCAATGAAATAAACTTCTGACGATCAGACTTGGTATCTAACTAAAGTTGTAGGCACTACATATTTCTGAACGATAACAAAAATTTGTTATTCATAAATTTTTAATTTTTTTGAACTGCTTGTACAGAGCGTTCCAAAATTACTTAACTTAGTTGTAAATCTCAACCACAGTGGGCAAGTTTGTTTTGAGCAAAAAAGCTAATATCAACACCCACTCCATCACAACTCACTTCAGAGATATCCAAGGTTAAAGACAACAAATATCTTAATTTAATACTAACTACAGACATTATACATACAAATACATTAACGTCAATACTATTGTATATTTCCCAAGAAGCTTTTTCTTTCCGTTTTGTGGTTTTGAAATATGTACATAATCTAAAAAACATAAATTCTAATACAAAAGTATATTCTTATTGCAAAAATATTGTAAAAATCAAGTATACATTTTCAGGTATAATATGTGTAAAATTATATTGATTAAAACTAAATAGAGTCTGACACAAATATTGCCAATGACACTTTCTTCGGAACCAAGCACATTCATCAATGAATGCTGAAAAGATAACTTCTTGAAACTAGGACTGTTGCAACATCTTTTGTTCTTTCCATTTACGATATACAATAACAAGCTCTTGCTTGTAATTATTTATTCTTGCTGCAGTTGTTTTTTCTATTTTCTTAATCTCTTCATCTTTCCGGTCCATTACAGTTTGGAAATCTTTCAGCTCCTTTGTATACCAATCTTCAACATTTTTAATGGCAACTTCTTTAGCAGCTATTTCACTTTTATAATAATTCTCCATCTCTTTACATTTGTTCTCAATTAGAAATTTCTGACGATTAAGTTCTTTTATAGTTTCTAATTCTTCAGATGCCTTTTTCTTAATACATTCATTCAGTTCTTCATTTTCTTTACTTAAATCATCAAGTTGCTTTAGAATTGCTTCATGTTTAATCATTAAATCTGTGTAATAAGGATTTTCAATAAAGTTGTTCTTTATGACTTTGTCTTGATGTTCCAATTTGTTTTTTAGTGATTCCATATAGTTCCCAATCATTCTTATCCTTTTGTAGGTATAACTTTCTTGAAAATCGTTTTTGTTTTCGGAAACATAATTTTTCATTGTGGAATAAATTGATGCCAAGGTTGATTTTTGATTTTTCGCTGCTTTATAATATGTTTCTAGAACTGATTCAATGTTGGCAATTTCAAAATTGAGTTCGTTATTTTTAACCATTTCTTGCTTTAGTTCCTTTTTAATGCCTTCTAGTTCTAATTTCAAGTTCGCATTTATTTCATTCAAAACCTCACTTCTATCATTTATAAAATCTACCTTTTGACATTTGCTACACGTTAATTCGCAGCCTTTTAACAAATCTAGATTTGATGGAGGTGTTTTTGTTAAAATCGGACTGCTAACTGGTAGCGAGCTCGGTGAAGAAGTTTCTGTTTCAGTTTCAGAGATTTGATCCAATTGAATTTTTGTGTTCGAGAGCAAAATTGAATCATCTTCGGACATAGAACATGTTGGTGAAGCTGGAGGCTCCAATATTTCTCCTAAGCTTTTCTCATCAGATTGCTGTAAGTCGATTTTTACAAAAGGGCTTACAGGCTTTTCAGAATTGGTGCTGTTTGTTAAACTATCTTGAGTATTGCTTTTATCTGTAGTGGATTCTGTAGTTAACAGTACGTCTTTTTGATTTTTTATATCGTTAGCCGGTATACTTTTTTGACTTTCATAGAAAACACGCTTGCTTTTTACATTTCCGTAGATGTGATCATAAATATCTTTAATTTCAGGAATTTTTTCATCATCTGAGTCGCTGCTATTTTGTTTCTGTACCTTTTCAATTTCATGATCATCATTTTGCTTTATTTTGACGTTATCTAATTAATCACAAAAAATAAAATTATTTTTAGTAACAGATGTGAATGAAACATACCTTCCCAATATTGTTTCCTGATTTGAATTGTGGTTTTTTCAATGTCCATCTTTTGTAAGTTTTTAAAAATCACCAAAAATAATAGTTTTGTAAAAATATTAAAATTCCAACTTCACCTTATTGCTTTTTAGAGAAAAAATGTATTTTGTAATAAATCCAAAGCATATGGGTGCCGTGTGATATTTCTATCGTCACTGTTTATAATTTTTATCAACACATTTTATTGATAAGATAAATACCAAGAGAATTGATTGATTGAGATCGTTCAATTTATTGTTTTGATAACGAAACCTATACTATAAGCTAGAAGAAGTACATTGCTATAATTCTGATAGATAAATTAATAACTCGTATAACATAATAGTTATTAGGAAGACTGCTACAGGTATTTTATAATGCAAATTGAAATTTTTTGACATTTTTTGTAGATTGTGACAATAATACTGTCAAGTTTCCAGTGCTGTGTTACAAACGATGATTAATGTCTGAGTTATAACGGTTTATAATATTCATACTGTTGGAACAAGTAGTTCTAAAGTTTTACAATTAACTCTCATTGTGACATCTGTAAACTTTTATAGTAAAAAACTTCTTTGCAATAATCCAGACTGAAATGTATACAACACTTTTAAAATTAAAAGAGGAAAGACGGCATGAACAGATGGAATGTATATGATTAATAGGTTACAGTCGATGACAACCGGCATATCTTGTTTGAATTAGAAAAATTGTAAAATACAAACTCAAATAGATCTGGGTAGTATAAGGTTAGTTCCGAAATACATAGGAGAAAATTGAGCAGCTTGCAATGGCGACTGTTGACATTTTTTTAAATAAATAAACACATGTCAACTCTTTAGTCACCTGTTAGTCAGTCAGTGTTAATTAAAGTGATCTACCAACAATCACAATGAAGAACGACCCAGCTATTCCGAACTCGCTCATCGAGTTCTATTACAAAGACAGTAAATTTGATCGAAAGGCAACAGTTCAAAAGTTCTCGAAGCTGAATGTGCCCCAGAGCCAGATTTATCGTGTGATGGATTCTGTTGGTCATCCTTCGAAGAAGCTCAGCAAGCAAAAACCGGGCCGAAAAAAGTGTGTTACGACCCCCGCTTTGACCTCTTTTTGAAGCAGCCTAACGTGACTGTGCGTGCTGCTGCCGAAAAGCTCAAAATCAGCAAATCAACCGTAGATCGGATTCGAAAGGAAATTAGCCTGAAGGGGCGCAAGAGAGCAGAGGTCTCGAGGAACCATCCAGATGAGCTTGAAAAAGCAAAAAGTAATTGCAGGAAGCTTTTTGATGGTCATAGATGACGAAACTTATGTCACCTTGGATTCAAGCAAAATGCCTGCAAACCAATACTACACTGAATTGCCAGGTCGCCCAGTCCCTATAGAAGCTAAAATTAGGTAAAAATCAAAGCATCCGAAAAAAGCACTCGTTTGGCAGGCTGTTTCATCTGAAGGACACTTGTGTCCAGCTGTCGTGATGGAATCGAAGAGAGGCGCTATGGATGACGTGACCTATTATGATAAAGTCTTGAAACCGGTTTTGATCCCTTGGTTAAAGTCACTAGAAACCAACAAACAAATCTTGTTCTGGCCTGACGAAGCACCTGTTCACTATGCTAAAGATACCACCGATCTTCTGAATCAGCATAAAATCAAGTTCTTGGCAAGAATCGACAATCCATCAGTAACTCCACAAATCAGACCAATTGAGAGATTTTGGGCTATGGTCAAGGCAGAACTAATCAAGCGTAACCTACATGCAAAAAATCTGGCTCAATTTCGCCAAAACTGGACCAGGATCAGTAAATTTGTCTGGGAGAGATCTGGTACAGCACTCTTTCAAAACTTCACAAAGAGGCTACTCATTTCCGCTCGCTAAGAACCATATGCTGCTATTTTTACTTAATTTGTATATCAAATCTCAAACATTTACATTGTTAAACAAAAATTTTTTATTTTTTATAACCGTTTAAAAATAAAACCAATTTTTTCAACTCTCCTACGCATTTTGGGACTAACCTTATTTGACGATAATATCAAGAAACGTTAACAGTAACACCAAACTTCATTAATCTATCTGGAATTACAGAAGCAAAATTAATTGGCCTATTTCAATTAATAAATTAATATTCCCACAATTTATTTGTCTTAATGATAATTCAATAATTTTTTTAATATGTCTCAATACTAATTTCTGACGCTGCACTGTCATAAACTGCATGTATCTTTGATTTTTCAATATTTACTTCTACAATTAGTCCGCACGTGATATGCGGCCAGCAGGTTCATTGGGTTTATCTTTGTTGACCCCAGTGCTCCAGTCTGCTTTCTTCAATTGCATGGTAAGTTACGAGTTGTGTTTTTGAATAAATTTCGTCTTTTACATTTTAATTAGCAAATTATGTAAACTTATTATAAGGAAATTTGGAATCAATGAAATCAATGGTTTTGCTTTACAATAATACTTACGTTTAACTGAGACCCCTTTAGGTCTTAGGTCAGCTAAACTCATAGGGTGGCCTTGAGCATGTGGTAAGAAAATTATAGACACAACACATTAGCATCAACATTGAATACATATATTCAAGAGAGATCAACCAACTAATAATGGGAACCAATACAAATATATAGTGTGTTTCACTTCTCAAGTTCACATCCCTGTATTTGTCTTTTTTATTTTCTGATCGATTTCAAATTTTGGTCAAATATACTTCCACCTAAAAGACTTTTACAAATTGTACATAATATTACTGAAAATTGCCACCCTACTGCAATCAAAATTAATGCAAAATATTGAAAAGTCATAGTAGGTCTAGTTTTATCTGAAAAAGTTACTAAGAATCAGAATCACAAACATAGTCGAAATCCAGATGTTTGCGAAAAGATTCTCATTTCTTAGTTTTCATGAAATTATTATGAAATCCATACAGTTACTATTTTACTAAACAGAATTATTATAGTAATGCTAATTATCTTTGGAAACTAAATTTCATCCTATTCCACTAAATCTCCATCACTTTGCACTTTTCGATCTGCTTTCTGTTATTTATAACAACTCTACGCAGTTTTCCTTGCGTTATTTTGCGGCAGGCTTGACGAACTTTATTACAGCGGTCTTCTCTAAATTTAATAATTTTTCTCGAGTTTGCTCACTCATGACAAACGTATTAATAGCGCCTTTATAATAGGTCTTCTCTATTTTGAATAGCACTGGTATATACTTTTTGTTTTAGTGATCCCCATAAATAAAAGTAGAGAGTGATGAAATTTAGTTTCTAAAGATAATTGGCGTTGTTATGATAATTTAGTCCAGTAAAATAGTAACTGTAAATGGATTTCATAATAATTTCATGAAAAAACAAAAATGAGACTTTTCCGCGAAAAGAAAATTTATCAAAACTTAATGACTTTGCCATGATATTGGCGAGATTATCATTAGAACAAACATAACTGATAAAGATAAGTTTCTTTTCAACCAAGTCTTAAATGAAATGTTGTTTTAAGTATGTCTATATGTTTACCTCTTTTCAAGTTTTCATAATTTTCTATCATCGAGATAGCACTTAC
>VTPC01003721.1:5411-17175 GCA_011009095.1 Ignelater luminosus
AAAAACGATTTACTTGATCATTTGGGTTTTTAGTTTCAAAAAACTAAACAATTCCTAGAAGTACTATGTACATATGATAAAGAATTTCTGAATGTTTACAGCAATTTCATTAAAGATTTTTGAGTTCCTTAATGAGTTGAATTACCAAGCGCTTGGATAGACTTATCATCAGACAACCAATCAAGCATGACCCTCCAAAGTCTGCTAACAATACTGAATTTTTTAAAGTAATGAAAAAAGCAATAAAAATAATTTTGGGTAGCTGAAGAAGAGTAGTTTTCGGTGACAGAAAGAACACGCAGTTTTTGCAGTTCTTTTTTTTATATCTTTTTTAGAAGTAACAAGAGTTCGTACTACAAAGACTAATTAAGATTAAGTCCATTAATAACAAAACAGAAGAAATGGCTAAATAGATTCAATCACTCCATATATGTACAAGTATAGAAAATATGCAAACAACAAGAACTAAAGAACTAAATAAAAGAAATGACATGATGAGTATGTATTTTACTTCACTTATTTGAATACTAGTACTGTTGCATCTGACGTCTTCAATACAGTAAACAACATTACTACAGTTAAATGATGATTTTACATTTTTAGTTCAATCTTGGCAGCTAATGAGTAAGATGGTTTTCATTCAAACCATATTAGTGCAAGTCCTAACCAATCTGGGCACGATTAAAAATGAAGTAAAAACTTTAAAAGAAGGCAAAACTAATAACAATATTTAGCAGCAATCTATTGCTGAAATTATGGAGCTTTCCATAAGCTTGGCCCTGTAAAACAAACACACTGTATATTAACTTTAGAATTTTTATTTAACTGCTTGAAAAATATTTACTAGACACTTTTAGTCAATTTGTTACATAGGGAGCCTTAAAAATGCAAATACTTAAATTAATTGTATTCTGCTTTTTAGACTGTATCAAAGTCTGTAATAACAGTATTTCAGAAAAAAAAGTAGCACAGGGCATTCAGACATGGCTTCGACGGGCAAAAGAACGAGAGGAATACCATGCCAAAAAAGAAAATTTAAATTAATGTATAATTCACAAATTGCCCGATTGATGCGAGAATTTGCAGAACAAATTTCTTTGTCATATGATACCATACCAAGAGGTGCCTCCCAAAAAATTCACTCATATGAATTTGGATCACCCAAATGATATCCATAAAATGTCCATTAAGTATACAAACATCTATTAAATTGGGCACTTTTTGAATATCCATTGATAGTTGGAAAGTTTGGCAATGGACAAGTTTAGGACATCCGATGGATGTCCAGTAGATAAAGTGTGGATATCCTTTGAATGTTGTATTGCCAGGAGTCAGACATCCAATTGGTGTCCAGTGGATGTTGGTGTGCTGTCTGGGAAAAAGAGGGCACAGTGAGTCCGTCGCTGATCTTGATGAAATTTTTACTGGCGATCGAAAATAAGTCGACGCGTATTTTGCTGTTCGTCTAAATGAGCCCTTCGAGCCTCGCAAAAAGATATTATAAATCGGAAAATGGCTAAAATTGGCTTTCACAAAACTGGCGCTGTTCCAGCTGTCTTGACCGATTTCGATGAAACTTTTATGGGTGTTTCTACATCGAAAACTATTAGATCATTGTATTCTGACCCCAGGAAGGTCAGAATAAAATTTACAACAGAAAGCGGAATATGCATGGCATAGTGATTACCATGGTCCCTCAAATGATAAAAACTTGCATTACATGCTGGTTGAGTCTGATTGTATTTAAAAGTTATAATTTTAGCCAATCGAAAATATTCTGGGTTGTAGCTAGACAGTTCTACCCTTTCGAAAATAAGCAAAAAAAAGCAAACTCTTTATCTTTTCAATGCTTTATTATTATAGAACATTACTTGATGCTGCAAAGGCGGCCTTGAAGTTTATGAAATACTAAAGGGATCTTTGACTATTTAATAATTTGTTCACCTTACTGTAAAAGATGGTACTATTTGTACTGCCTTGATCCTGTTCTGAACAGTGCAAAAATCAATAACAGTCTCCATTTTTTGCCTGCAATTTTTATCTATTTTTTAAAACGTAAAATGCAATAAATCACCTCCATTTATAAACAGTAATTTCAATATTTACCTTTTTATCTAAAATAAATACTGTTTGAGGTTAGGATTAGCATAGTTATCTTTACTATTTGCACATTAAAATTAGAAATAGCTTCATGCCTATTTTGGTGTATGAATAAATAAATTCTGCTTAACTAATATAACGTTATGTAGAATCGTCTGTACTTGCAAATTTAATAAAAATTATTAATTATTCTGAAATTTGCATGCAACTGTCAGGGAGTCTTAGTATCCTGTACATCTACTGCTTTAATTTTTTCCACATTTTAATTCTATTCCGGTTTTAAATCCAGTACCAAGGTTCAAGGTTTTCTGTTGTGAGTACATAATAACATTGAACCATATTTGTTTTTACTTTTTGTTGGAGTATATTAAAGGTCGTCTGTAGAATCAGGGGATTCATTTTAGTTGCTACGGTGTCACCAGTTGTATCGCATCACCTAATATCTCTTTGGTAACAGCTATAACAACAAAATGAAATTGTATATTTTGATTGCACTTCAAGTACTTGTTTTTATTAATTTAGTGATTGCCACAGAAGAGGAATGGAGTGAGTTTTATTTAAAGCCTAATAAAACAATTTTTAATTGCCTAAATTTTATTTTTTTTTAAGAATGTGAAACCGGCGTACAATATCAAGAAAATGAATGTAACGGCTGCTTCTGCACAGAAACTAAACTTTTAGGATGTACCGAAAAAGCTTGGTTTGTACTTTTCTTCTTGATTGCATTTAATAAAACTTAATTTTATAAATTTTCATCTTCTAGTGAACAAACAAGGTATAGTCAATTGAGAAACTGCAAGGTTGGCACAACTTGGGATAAAGAATGCAACAAATGTTGGTGTGTTAAGGATCTTGGAAGCATTTGTACAGCTAAAAAATGCTGAAAGAAATTTTAAAAGTGTTTGCAATTACATTAATAATTTTTTGCTTTTTGACTTTAATAATTGAGTATCCAATTTTATGTGTATACACAAAAAAATGTTTTCCTATTATTAACAATAATAATAATAATCAGAATAAATAAAAATATTATCTAGAGAAGACAAAAAAAATTGTTTGTTTCGTCCTGATCTTATCTAAAATATTATTATGAAAGCAGCTGTTTTTGATACAGATACTACGAGTTTCGACGATAAAATTAAATAACAGACCTTGATAAAAACGAATAATAATAATGACCACTGACAAGATAAAAACAGGCTAACAGTAAAATTTTCCTTCGAACGTGATCCATCATTAATTTTTAGTTTTTTTCTAAAGAAGCCTTTATCAATCAGACATGCATATTGATTTATAGACTAAACTTTTATATAGAAATGCATCATGGGGGATAACTCATCATAAATTACATTTATTACGTTTTACTTACATTAAATAATTAAATTTAATAACTGGGAATTTTAATTTAAATCTGTAAGAACATTAGGTTTTGCAATTATAAAGTTTAGGACAATTTACGAGAAGGAATTTGGTAAATGTTTGTGTGCCTTAATGTTTATGGCACCCATTTGTACAAGCGAGAAATGTTTGAATTAGACGCAAAAACCAACAGACTTATTAGTATTACAATGGACTGACAAAATTAAAATTTTGAAAATTATAAAATTTAAAAACGACTTACTTATAATTTTATAAACCTCCAACTTCATTATTAATGCTGTCATTATATTTTCTAAAAGATAATCATCGTAATTAGCTTAAGTTACTTTCACAGAATGAGTGTGCTATAAAAAAATATAGACTGTAGGGTCAGTATAAGGATATTATTAAAAGTCAATCTACAGGTCAATGTAAATTCAAAAAAATGCTTGTTAGAGAAAATAAAAAATTCAAACAAGTCTTGTTCTTTAAACATAAGCTAATTTTTGGCCTAGAAATGATTCTCAACGATGAACTCTATATATTCTTATTTTAGTGTGATATGCATTTAATGCTATTTTTTATTTTTTCTTGGTTGACATAAAACTTTTGACTGACTTCAAGATTTGTGTTAAGTATTGTGCATCATTGCAGCATACATCTAACTCTGTCAAAATGCAAGAAGCATTATAGTGACATGAACGATTTAATGTTCTCCCTGCACTGTCTTCGTGGACTTTCTAAATACTCAGCCAAAACAATTTAGAAATAATTTTAAAACAACCTTGGCATAGAGTTGAGTGTCAACTATCACCTTGATAGTTATTGACTTAATCTTGTTTTTTATTCAATGAACTTGTTGTTTCAAATTTCACAAATATTAGATCATAGGCCAATTAAACCTTATATAGGTAATTTCTGAGTGTTTTGAAAAGAACCCAAGTAGTGCAGAAAGTCAAATAATTTGAAGCCACTCCACACACAAAATCTTGTCCCCAAGCTAAAGATATTAACACAACAACTTTATTTCTTCCATTTTAGAAGAAATCATGCGGATTAATGGAAGAGAGGTTTCTTCAGGGCAGGGATTCAAAAACATCCTCGTTACAGACGAGCTAATCTTCACCATTGAAGAACACTATCGACGTGAAAAACACAAGAGCTGCGCTCATTCAATCGTTGAGACAAAAGAAGAAGTTCCGATGGTGCAAAAAGAGAAAGCGAAAAAGGGATTGCTGTAAACATTAAGAGGACAAGGACTCTTTTAACGTAACTTGTCTTAATAGTAGAAATGAGTTATCAAGAGCATCCAGATCTTGTTCGCAAGACCAAGAAACTCAAGAAGCGTATGCAACCATGAACTATGATCTGTGAGCTGTTTTGGAGGACATGAGCTGTTGAAAGTGTTAAGCAAGATATTTTTTTAACGAATGAACATAGACGTGAAAATAAAAAAGTGCCAAAATTTACATTTACAAATGAGGTCATTCCATTTGGCAGAAGACTAGTTGCATCTCAAACCAAGCAATAAACACTCAGAGATATTCACTGAGATTAATATCTGAGAAAAAAAAAACAAGGGAGCCATTTTGTAAGAAAATCACTAAAAGCATGATCACCTCCGGTTGCAACAATCATTTACAACGCAAGTTCCTTAGGTAACAAAGAATCTCTTCTTGGTCTCACCCAGCTCTCAAGTCAGCAGCTCTATAAAGTTGGTTAGGAGGTTATATATAAATAGTAAGCACAGTATATACCCATAATAAAGTTTAATCAAACATAAGCGAAATATAACTGTAAATACCAGTGCTATAATATAAAATTTAAATCGTAATTCGCGGGCGAGTAGAAAAAAAATCTAAAACTCTGCACAGATCGTTTTAGATTCCCAACCCAATTTTAGTGTTTGTTTAAAGCGCCTTCAAAATCAACGCAAGCCGATAAAAATAAACAGAAATTGGACATACAAAACAAATTAGAAGTAAACAAACCATAGATCAAGGGCTCAAATAAGGAGAGATCTACTTTGGTACAACTATATTGGTAAATAAGAAGATTTGATATTGTATCTGGTCTCTTGGGAATCTTAATGACAACAATAGACTTGATTTTTCTTTTTAAATATGTAAACTCTTAAATAAATCAAATGAAGACGTTGCTGCAAGAACGAGGTAAGTCCACTTTTAGTTCCAAATGAATTATTAATACCATTACGGTAAATTTTAAAAGCCCAAGAACAATGTATTTCAGATGCACATTGAGTTGTATTACATACATTTGTGGACTTAACACCGTCGCTATTTGACGCAAGAAAGCGGCAAGTCCTTGCTTATCTCGTTCTTGCACCAAACAGATGTGATGAAACGGAATAGTAAAGCGTGTGGTATCTGACAAAAGCAAACAAAAAGTTGCCATTTCCAAACAGGAATTCTTTCTTGATGAATCTGGATGTGTCGAAATTCAATGTCGTCAATCGACTGGTTTTCTAGTGTTTTCTAGGTTTGATATTCGACACAGGTACGCGTCCTTTCACACTTCCAGAAGCAGAAAATTAGGCCTACGATGGTCAGTTTGCACTACAAAAGCTTAGATATGATAATGTAATGATTTTAGCTAGTAAATATGTATCAGAGGATTGCATGCCTGACTATCAAAGCTTAAAAAATAACTCACAGAATGACAAAGGCGAAAAGGATATAAGCTTTTGATTATTGTGTTTAGATTGTAAGTTTGTTTCTTTAGCAGAACATTACTTTGTTTTTTCTAATATAGCAAAAACTAATACAAATAAATTACATTTTTTCTCTTGAATTTGTTGTTTTTCTAACGTTTTCCCTAATTTTTGACAACTTTGGTGCAAGAACAAGGTAAGTTCAAACTTAAACTGACAAAATCTGGCATATTACGACATTTTAATTTTCGAGTCAATTCTGTATATTATTCTACAAACCTGATGAGTATTTAAATTGTTTAAAACGGTTTTCTAAAAAATTATAAGCACATAAAACGTTTTTCTTAAATTACTCAAAATCTTGACGACCAGACTTACTTTGTTCTTGCAGCAACGTCTTCAAGTTTGGAACACTAACACACTATATTTCTTTCTTCTATTACTCTTAAGTAGATGTCTGGGAAACCCTTTTACATAAGGAATTATGAACTCCATATAAATAATATCATATGTATAACACCATAATTCATAGATCAATCTCATCATGATGCAGAACACTTAGTTATTCTCAACGGGATTATTCCACGCTTCACATCTAGCTTGAATACTTACGTAAATTTCTTGATACCCCAAAATCACTATCCACCAAGGTGACGTGATTCAAGCTCCCTTAATTGATTTCTTTTTATTTTCTTTGTCAAGAAACGACACAGCAGGAGTAATGCTAATTGTTACACAAAAGCAGGTAAGAAGTCATACTGCAAAATTGTGCAAACCTGACACAAAGGAGCAAATTAACAAGAGTAACTATGAACAGAAAACATTTGTCATTATATTACCTTATTTTCCGGGGTTTCAAACTCCCTAATTTGTACTTTGAATAGTCAAACAAGACGCTGAATATCCAGTTTTCTCATTCTTGTCGGCATTTGAGGCAAATTGAATTGCTAGTAAATGCTGTGATCGACACTAATGGTAATTCTTTACCAAAATTACTGGGTATGTTTGAGGTTTCGATTTTCCTTTTGACCATATTGACTTTAAGAGGATACAACGAAGTTAAGTTCTGTTTCATCCATAACTAATGATATGCTTGCTGCATGACGGATGAAATATCTAATAACACATGAAAACTTCTTTTATCAGTTTAGCTGTCTCGGGGCCTTGTAAGGCTGTCCAAGTGTCCACTTGAGTCCATCAAGGGATTTTGGTAATGGTCCAAGCAGATCACTAGCGATAGTTGCAAATTCTTACTTATATGCTGAAATTTGCAATAGTTCAACTGGCTTTTGATTCACTTTTTTATAACATTGATATTGATATAACATTCTGATTTTATGCACTGGTAGTACAAGGGGTGCTTTCTCTTGGTCTTTTTTAAATGAGTAGCAATTGGTTCATTGAGCGATGATATCATCTTAATCTTGACAAGCTTAAGATCTTTGAAATGTTGCATTATACTAGAGGCCGATTGACTGAATATTTTTATAAAAACTTGGATTTTTCTTAGAATTTTTTTTTCTTGTAATTATATTGAACGACGAGGTTGTGACCTTGCAGTAGAAGTGCCCATCTGGCAAGTCTTCCCATTGGTGATTTTAGCTTTAGTAACCAGCTTAATGGTTGATACTCAATAGCATATGTCCTCTAAATCTTTCTAATGTCCAAATTGTATTGTATGCGTGATTGCTCTCGAATCACTCCTAAATGTCGTAGAGGAAGCTTCACCTTGCAATACTACGTTCTCTCCTATACCTTAAGCTCGAGGCATAAGATCTATTGCGAGTTCTTCCCTCGGAGACAATTTCGGTAGCCAGAAGTCTTCAACCCTTCCTCTTTCTGATCGATCTTGCCTTCTTGTTTTTCCTCTAAAATGTACCTGTAAACTGTGCAGACAGGACACACCAACAAACAAATTAAATAAAATAGGAAAGTGTCTTGCAAGTAAAGTTAGTTGCTAAATATGAATATTGATCGGATGTGCAATGATATTCTGTATAAACTTAAGTATAGAAATTAAATGAATAAAAAATCGATTTTATACTCTTCCTAATTCGTTTGTTGATTTCCCTCTCGCAATCTAGTAGTAGTCCTTTTATCCCAAGCCCCGCAACTTTAAAAACCCCAGGCAGCTCCTCTTATCTCCTTGGTATAGGCGATCAAAACCACATTAGCATTTCAAATTTAAATAACTTAAATGGTTTATCACACTCATTATTTTTAGTCATCAGTAGTAACCCAAGCCCCCCCTTACTCCTTTTGATCGAATGTTCCTACACCAAAACGCGTTAAACTACACTACCACTTAAAAGTGCTGCTGATTTCCCTGTCCCTTATTTCCAACCTAATCTGTAAACTACTTTAAACTACAAATTGTTTTTCAATATGTCGTTTCTTCTCTGTCTTGCATGCCACTCCCAACCCCAATCCAGCCAGACTTCTTCTTTGCCCTAGTCGGGCACCTTTTACCGCTGCCTCTCAGCAAGAACTTCCCGTTGCGTGGTCAAATGGTTTTCTTAAACTAAAGTCAACAGCTAACTGGCCTATTCTTTTTTCCCAATTGCGTCTGTTTTTATAAGCAATTATTCATAGGAGCAGAGGTAAGTGGACACTAACAAGAATAACTTGTGATGTTACTTTAAAAGTTTTCTTTACAAGTTTTCTTTACAAGTTCGTGGTCACTAGGAAATTGCATCAACTTTCGTGGGTTTTGAATCTATGCGCTAAATGTGACTTTAGGTTGTCCAACATATCAACATTTCACACGATATATTTTTATGCTTATGGTTGACGTTTTATAACGATAAAGATGCTGTATAATTTTTATTCATAAAAGAAAACCTTTCTAGTTTTTTAATAACGTCTCTGGTCTGATATTTCGGATTTTACCTGACGTATTTTCTTATTCTACTTTCCATAAAAATTTGAAAACAGCCTTTACAAGTTATTCTTGTCAGTGTCCATCGGCCTTAAGGCTTAAAGTTTTTGACATGTTGTGATACCTACTATCTGCTGTTTAAAGACGGAGTCGCGGTAGCTCGTCGGCGAGGTCGGGATTCCCGGTATATCTGAAAAGAAAAGGCTTCAAACAACGAGAATAAAACCCTAGCAAGTCATCTTGATAACGTTCAAATTTATTTAAGGCGCCAGAACACCGCAAGCACGGCAAAATTAAAAAAGAAATAGCATACAATTTCAAGTATAATTAATTATATCCAAAGCTGAGTAGAATAAAGAAAAATTAATAATATGCAAAACAAATTTATTAAAAACAATAGAATAATTAGCAAAAATAGTTAAAGAATCAATATAAACAGCAAAAATAATTAAAGTTCCCAGACGGAATAACTAAATCGGCGAAGTTCGTTTTAAAATAGCAAAAAAAAGGATTAAAAAAATCGCGGTAGCGCGTCCTGAAGTTGGTAGAAGTTAAGTATAGCAACAAAGGGAACTGACAGAGTATCGTTTGTAAGCACTTGCAAATAATAATTTCCTACCACCCTGTATATAGCTGTAATTTTCTATCTGAAATAAAAATAATTTTGTGTATTCGATCTGCGATTACAAAACAAAAGAACTAAAATACAACCAGTAGCCGTTGGACAGTAGTTTCAGTGATATATCACGATGTCCTTGATTGTAATTGGGACTTGCTCTCAGAAATCTTGACAAGTTGAGATCCCAGGGAAAAAGTCAGTGGGAAGCAGAAAACAATACCCACAGACAAAAAACCAAAAGGGTAAACCAAAAATAAAAGGCCTAAAATAGAAAAACAACAATAAGCGTCCACACGAAAAGTCTAATTCAGAGCAGTTCGTATTGAATGATACAAAAAGTAGCAAAAAGAAATCTTATCGGAGTTGATGGGTGGCCTTGAGATTAGCCCTACTCGGCCTAAAACGAAAAGCACCAAAACCACAAAATCTTTGGTCTAATTACTTACTATACTCCGCCTCCAAAAAAGCGATTAATTACAAAATTAATATTTTAGCACTAGACCAAACTATCTTCCACGCACGACCAGCATTGAAATTCTTCACATGACAAAGCGAAAAATGGTAAGTTTGTAAAAGACCAAAAACCTGATCAAGACTGAAAGAAAACTGAATTAAAACAAATTTATTCTGCTAAAGCTGGACTCAGACTAAAGCGGTAGTGCTTTAGAGGAAAATAAAACCGTAACAGTTGTTGTTCATCTTCTCCCTATTGCCAGACAGTGTTTGTCTTGGTGAATTGGCTAAGTGGGCGGACCATTTCAGAAAGATTTGATTTCGAATAAAACGAAGTTGTAATTTTTTGTGTTGTACGAAGCTTTACCATTTTAAGCTGAATTTCGTTTGTTGTTTCTGAGCATCTGAAAGCTTTCATTTTAGTCTTAAATTACTTTGTAGATTTATCCAACTTAAGTTAACCTTTAGACCAATTTAGTCTAACACGAGATTGGAAGGTATTAATTCTAGTCCTGCTCAAGTTGGAAAATTTCTCAAACTAATTTAAGAAGTAAACATTATACTCGTAGATACCTGTAGATGTCAATCGTAATTTGTTTGCTAGTTGGTTGATTAATTTTTACAGACCAAAGAACTTTTACAATAAAATTAATTACTCTTAGTGTTGAAGTTGATATCTTCCGTCGCAGTATGTTATTGTTTATATCGCTGTACGTTACAATGAATGTAATTAATTAACAGCAACCTTATCAAATTTTTTTCAAAATATTTAATTATTCCAGTTAATTTTGATCTAATTATTTTGGATTAAATTTAATCAAGGTTTGTTTAATAGCTTCATACCTTGGTAATTTATGGTAGATCAAGATTTGAAAGCAGTACTAATGAACTATATAATTTATGTTTAGGTTTTGCACATACCGAAAACAATATTTTTATGTGTACAACCAGAAATTATTTAATTAAATAATACAGAGCTATGCAATATCATTGTAGATTTACTAACGACTTGAGGAGGTTGTTGCATCAGAAACAATTTTCCATAATTTAAGTATTGCTATAATTACAAACTTTTGTAATAGATCATTCGTAAGTGGCTTTTAATAGGGGAAAGTTGTAAATTAATTGGCTGCTTGGGGCGAAAAAGGTTATAAGTCATAATTTTGTAAAAACGGGGTTAAGTCATGTTTAGACTCGAAATTGCTTCATATTTATATGTGCAAAAGGATATAAGTCAAATTAGCTCAAAGCAGTCGGAATTACAAAATGTACCAGTGAGTTAAGTCATGAGAGTGATGGAAAAAATTTGCGTAAAAGAAGTTATGTCATGTTAGCTCTCTATACACAAAATCCAAATACTTATGTGGTGGGTATATACAGAGTCAAGCAGACTTATCTCCATTTACACGGAAAGTTTTAGTTTTCGCGGTTTTCGCTTTGACTTATCTCATAATACATAACCTCAATTCAGCTCCCAGTGAAAGTGTTGTGGGTGCTGCTGAAAAAATGTGTTCCAGAGGCAAGAAAATACTGAAAATGGCTCAGAAGGGCTCAAACTCATTTACTAGTGGTAAGTGTTATAATAAGAAGTCAAATGTTTCATTTTTTTTATTAACAGTTTGTTTTACTTTTGTTGCGATGCTGATTCTACATGTTGAGGTTATATCTGCCTTTTTAGCTGCAA